>JAYMFT010030760.1:0-16005 GCA_038088735.1 Panulirus argus
CCTTCACTTACCAAACCGCCAAAAATGAAAAAAACTGTTTTTGGCATATATATATATATATATATATATATATATATATATATATATATATATATATATATATTAGGTATTTCTTTGGCCTTCAACACTTGAAGCTGTGGATATGGTCAACAAAATAAGTGTTAGGAATAGGTTCTCCCTATGTTACCCAGCTCTGAATGGTAAACATGATATAGAGTCTACTTTCTGACATGTGTCTGTTGACAGAGAACTAATTCTAGACTGCAGTCTGAAATTCACAATGACAAGCGAATCTCTTCTTCCTCCACACAATCAATCATTAACAAATATTAACGGTTATAAAACTGCTTGTGAGTGAGTAGCCCACTACAAATCATCTCAGTATTCACAGCTCTAGTGCACTTACAAGCATCTCTTAGGTCATAATGGTCCCATGAATATTCCATAATATATAAAAAACATAAAATAAAACAGCAGAGGCACACTCTTTCATTCCAGGGGGTTGGACGTCACGGACCCAAGGTATGATATGGAAAATACTTCATTGAATCGAATTTGGAAAATCAATGCAACAATTACCACCTGAAGCACAACGGTTTGACCCTTCAAGCATGACGGTGTGACCCATGAACCATACGACAGGCACGACCTCCTGGGACGACAGTCAGTCCATTGTCCAGTCTCGTAAAAGCCAGGTCAAACGTCATGTCACCAGACCACAGTCGTGTTACTCAAAGGGTACAACGACAAATGTGTTGCAAGAACGACAAATGTGTGGAAACAACGACAAATGTGTGGAAACAACGACAGGGTACAACGACAAATGTGTGGAAACAACGACAGGGTACAACGACAAATGTGTAGGAGCATAAGTAGTGATGGGAGGAAATGGAAAGTGAATGGAAGTAGTAATGGGAGAAAACGGGATATGTATGAAAGTAGTGATGGAAGAAAATGGGAAATGTAAGGAAGTAGTTTTGAGAGAACATAGGAAGTGTACAGAAGCAATAATAGGAGAAAATAGGAAGTGTATCGAAGTCGTGACTGGAGATAATGGGACGTGTATGGGTGTTGTGATAGGAGAAAACAGAAAGTAAATGGAAGTAATGATGAGAGAAAATGAGAAGCGTGCGGATGTGGGTGTTAAGAGAAAATGGCAAGTGTATGGAAATAGTGAAGGGAGAAAATGGCAGGTGGGTGAAAGTAGTGATGGAAGAAAATGGGAAGTGTATGGAAGAAATATGATGTGCAAGGGAGGACTAGTCGAATCCCGTCCTTGCAGCAACACAGAGAGATGACTGGAGGGGTTGGGGGTGTAGGGGTCTGGTCAGACCTTGATCTCAGAACAGCCGGACAGCAAATCACACCAAAAAAATTCATACAGAAATCTCACGAATGTAAACGGACTTCACATGAATATAATATCAATCCGAAACAAAATAAGTCGAACTCATTGGATTACCAGAAATTTTTTTACATACGAAAGAAAACAACTTCTCGTATGTGATTAGCGAATACAATTAGCCAGACCATACATTCATTGTAAGAGGAAGAGACGTCTGGTCGAGGAGGCAGAAATGGCACGTAAAATGAAACCAAAACATCACTGAAATTCAGAGTACAACATCTGCTGCTGCTGAACACACAATTTGCCACACTTTCCATAAAAATCGTATGTAGGCGCCCTAGTCAGCCAGCAAGTAATGACACTGTCATATACGAGAGTTTACAACGAGCAATGAAGGACAATAAAGTGTAGAAAGTGATCTACGAGACATCATCTTGGTCCATGACTATTTCTCTCTACCAAACCGTCACAAAGCCGACGAGGGAAGCTAATATGTTTGATCTTAATTCTTCCATCCTAGGAGTTCTTTGTACCAATACCCTTGATGGAGAACATGTAGGCACGCGTGACCATAACACGGTTAGGTTCGATGTTAATCTCAAAACCCTCTCCCCTAAAACCAGCATTATTACCCTTAACTTTAAATGGGGCGGATTTGAATGGGTTGTGAATCGCATAAAAGAGTCTCCCTCTTTGTTGGTTGATGCCAAGGCATCCATGGAACTTCTAGAAGTTTAAATATAGGAATGCACTCACTAAATGGATCACTACAAACCCATCCATTAGATTTCTTCAAATCATATGTGGATCTTTAATCTATAAACGTGCTAAGTATCCCTTGCCAATATAGCATTTATAAAATTCTAATTTGGCGCCTCTGCTTAAAGAAAATGGGATGTTGTGTTTACCGTTGAGTGCTACCCTCTGGCGGTCGCCTTGGCAACTGAGTAAACAAGAAGTGACAGTGTTAGGTTAACGTAGGGTTGTGTGCTCTCTCTTATAATGGAATTACATGCTGGATTATAGTGAATTGGTTGCCAGATGAAAGTGAGTTTGAAGTCATTACATACATACTTATCGCTTGATGATACAAAGCAAGTATCATAGCTTAATGAAAAAAGTTAAAGCCATTTACTTAGGGAGGGTATTTAACTACAGTCTTTCAGATGGAGACAAGGTGACTATAACTACTCTTTAAGTAGTTAGTGCACAGAGACTTAAAAAACTAATATTCGGTTGCGAATGAGATATTTTGCATGTAAGATAATGGCAGTGCCATATAAATGTAGATATTACATTTTCAAACAGATGTTTGATATGTAGACATGAAAATGAAAGTAAGCATAGTATTACCGGATACGTTTGACTTTGCTTCCTGGTGAAAAGAATGTTAGGAAGTAACTAAAACAAAAAAAGATCCACATTAGGGACAAAACTCTTCTGTATGTGTAACGGCAAGGTACTTATTGAGTTATGATAGATAAATAACTTTTGATCGATGAGTGATCTTTTTTAGCATTGGTAACGTTGCTAATAATGAGTGATATTGTTTTGTATTGGTAGCATATTTTTCAAAGAATAATAGGGGATTTGTATGTGGCATTTATGGATCTGAAAATAGCATATGATACGGTTGACAGAGATGCCGAGTGGAAGGTCTTGAGAATATAGAGTCTGAGTCGAAAGCTGCTAGAAGCAAAGAGAAGTTTTTGTTAAGGTTGTAAGGCTTGTGGAGATGTAGAGAGAGGAGAGTGAAGGTTCGTCAATGGCAGGGGTGTGTGATTTCACCATGGTTGTTTCATTTGTTTTTGGATGGGGTGGTAAGGGAGATAAATGCGCGAGTTTTGGAGGGAGGAGCGAGTATGCAGTCTGTAGCTGATAAAAGAGCCTAGGAAGTGAGTCAGTTGTTGTTTGCTGATGATACAGCACTGGTGGCAGATTCGAGTGTGAAACTGCAGAATTTGATGATTGAGTTTGGAAGGGTGTGTGAAAGAAGGAAGTTAAGAGTAAATTTGAACAAAAGCAAGGTTATTTAGATTAACAGAGTTGAGGGACAGGTTAATTGGGTGTGAGTTTGAATGGAGAAAATTTGGAGGAAGTGAAGTGTGCTAGATACTTGGAAGTGGACATAACAGCAAACGAAACCATGGAAGTGGGAGCAAGTCATAGGGTGGGTAAGGGGGCAAAGGTTCTGGGAGCACTGGGGAATTAGTGGAAAGAGAGATTGCTATCTGTGAGGGCAAAAATGGGTATGTCTGAAGGTATAGTAGTACCTACATTATTATATGTATGAGAGGCTTTTTCAGAGGAGGGTGGGTGTGTTGACAGCAAAATGTTTCAGGACAATATGTGGTGTGAGGTGGTTTGATCGAGTAAGTAATATTAGGGTAAGAGAGATCTGTGTCTATAAAAAGAGTGTGTTTGATAGAGCTGAAGAGGGTGCACTGAAATGGTTGGACATGTTGAGGGAATAGGTGAAGAAAAGTTGACAAAGAGGATACATGTGTCAGAAGTGGAGGAAACATGAACAGGGAGACCAAATTGGAGATGGAAGGATGGTGCAAAATAGATTTTGAGTGATCAGGGCCTGAACATGCAGGAGAGTGAAAGGCATGCATGGAGTAGAGTAATTTGGAATGATGTGGTATACAGGGATTGATGAGCTGGTAATGGATTGAACCAGGGCATGTGAAGCTGCCAGGGTAAACCATGGAAAAGTTTTGGGGCCTGGTTGTGGGAAAGGAGCTTTGGTTTCGGTGAAGTATAAATGACAGCTAGAGAATGGATAGGAGCGAATGAAGTCTTTTATTGTTTGCTCCTGATGCTACCTCACTGATGCAGGGAACAACAGTCAAGTATGAAAAAAAAAATGAATGTGTTGGAAATGAAATGTTTAAGATAATGTGTTCAGAGGGTTGATTAAATAAGAAATGATAGGGAAAGATATCTCTATGGTAGTAAGAGGAGCATGAATGAGAGAGTTGAAGAGGGAATGCTAAAATGGTTTGGACATATAGAGGTGATGAGTGAGGAAAAGAAGACAGAGGGTATACATTTCAGAATAATCACCTAATTATTTGGCATAATTAAAGCCAGATAAGTGATATAAGTTCATATGTGCCAGTAGTTAACTCACTGGCCATCTCTTGGCATCCATCATGCATCGTCATTGGCCACATTGATTTTTCTTGCTTTAGTCCAATGTAGTACTGAGCCAGCTGGAACCAAACTTGACAGGGGTGGTCCTTAGATGGTTGCTTTTCAAAATTGTGTGTGCCATCCAAGATGGTAAATGTTATCAGTAAAATAGTCCATTTGTAAACCTTTCACCTTTCAATCTTTTCCTTTAAAAGTGCTTGGCCATTTTGATCCAGAATTGACAGGGTTGCTCATTGGCTGATCTCTTTTCAAAATTGTGTCTGATGACTCTGAGCACATTTATGACGTGTTTGACATGACTGATTTTTCTGTGAAGTATAGTTTTCAGTTATTTTCTCAATTCTGCCCTTTGGTCATATTTTGACTGAAATCACCAAATATAGGCAAATGTAAAGCCAAAAGAGTAGTGCATGCTCATGTGAGCCTGTTATTTACTTTTTTGTCTTTGTTCTTCCTTCCTAATTCTCTTGTACTTTTCTCTCGCTCTTTTCTGTCATGCTGTCTACATCTCTGTTTGGGAAACATGGGAATAGGTATAAATCCCAAACAAATCAACAAAACAGGTCATAAATCTCCTCAAAAGAATGTGTAGTTTACAGTATATAAGTTTGAGAAACCAAAAGAGATGTTATAACACAAATAGATATATGAAAGAAAAAACAATTTAATGTTGCATAGCTTTGGATATCATAACACTTATCCTGGTTGTTTCCCATGAGTAAATGATAGTGTCATGGTACATTAATGGTGGTGGTGGAAGTCATTTGGATGCTGGAACACCCTCACACATCAATGATAATTTTTCCTTTAGATAAGTGCAGTGGTAATCGTAACTTGCTAAGTTGTGACAGTCGCTTTAATGCTAAACAGGATAACCACTTTTAAAGGAAACACTGAAAAATTGCATTAATGTTATGTACTGCTTAATGTGTATGCTTGGATAGGATTACTGACCAAATGCGAATCATCATGTTTCACTGTGACTTAAGGATGGAAGGGAAGATTATATGCCAGAGAAATGGTCATATGGCTGTCAAAGAACCAGCATTGATAGGTGAAGAACCTGTCTACAGATTCCAGGAGATATGGTAATTTGCATAAATTAAGTAGAGGATTTATGAAAAATGCTTTTTTCTTCCATTCTATTTTTATGTAAATGGAAAAATTCTTGAGTAAGAATGGGTACATATATTCAAGATTAACCGAAGTTTAAGGATTGTCGACTTTTCTTGTCATATGTTACTGCTGATGCTCAAAGCACTCTTTATATTTAGCACCAGATTATTATTTGTAATTAAATTCATGTGTGAAATTTTTTAAACTAACCTTTCCATTTTCACTTTATTTTTTCAGAGAAGATGAACCCATACCAGTACCGGGCACCTCCAACAGGGATTGAGCTTGTCCCCCGACCCCAAAAGATGAGACTCACAGTTCGAGCACTGAATGGTAGCATGGGATCTCATGGGAAGCATGGAACTTTTGGTCAATTACTTGCTATTATTGCAGGGATAATTTTTGGGGTTATACTTACGGCTGCTATCAGACACTTAATGTTAAAACCCCATATGTGTTTATCTGTAAGAAATAGGCCTATTTATGATGAAAAAAGTGAGGCTTTTAGAATAGTAGGATTTGACAGGAACAAAAATGTTCATAACAGTGCTAAAAATTTAATTTTTGTTGGTGTTATGACTGCAAATAAATACCTTGATACTCGTGCCAAAGCAGTATATGAAACCTGGGGCAAGCAGCTACCAGGAAAAATTGCCTTCTTTTCATCTGAAACTTCAGTGACAGATATTGACATACCCCTAATCAGATTAAGAGGTGTTGATGATTCTTATCCACCACAGAAAAAATCATTTATGATGATCAGATATATGGCTGAACATTTCTCAAAACACTTTGAATTTTTTATGCGTGCTGATGACGATGTTTACATTCGACCTGAAAAATTAGAACTCTTTTTGCGTTCAGTAAATAGCACAAAGCGTCAGTTTATTGGTCAGGCTGGCAGAGGTATTCAAGAAGAGCTTGGTCATCTGGCTCTTAAGAGTGATGAAAACTTCTGCATGGGAGGTCCTGGTGTTATAATGAGTCGCAGTACATTGATGCAAGTTGCTCCACATATTCGGGAGTGCCTCAGAAACCTACGATCAACCCATGAAGATGTTGAAGTTGGAAGGTGTGTGAGAAAATATGCAAAAATTCCCTGTACTTGGTCATATGAGGTGAGTACTGCTACATCATATCTGTATCTTGTGTTACTGTTCTGTGTTGTGTCATTAGAACGAGAAAGGCTATGAGTTACTCCACCTCCTTCCTTAGTGTAAGATCTACACAGGAGAGCCCCACATGGAGCTATAGTTCGATAGCTTTGTATGATTTGTGCATGTGGTACAAATGTTTTTCTGGTATAACTTTAAGCCTTACTTCATTTGTCTTACTGTTTAAATCCATGAAAACCCTTCTTCCATGTTACATTATATCTTCTTTCAAAATAACATTGTATTTAGCTACTGCTTTTTATGATTTATGTTGAATATGATGGCAAGAACATATTAGAGGAAACCAGTATGTGTTTATGTGATTTAAATATATCCAACAAAACATTGTTGAAAGTTCTTTGCTGGTACCTACTAACCCACTTTTCATTTCTGCAAGATGAGAATAATATCATAGTTATGTTTAAGTTAATTAGATCTTAATACCATACTCAGTCTGACTATAAACCCACCTGTTTCCCCTTGCAAATCATCAGAATTGATCCATATCAGATTACGACAGTCCTTCTTGACGCTGATGTGGGCAGTAGGAATCTTTTGTTATTTTTATTGTCATGTGAAATCTCAAAGGCATAGCCATTGCTCAGCTCGTTTTTCATCATCTCAGTACATATACTGAATTACACATGTACTTAGAGTTTTTAATAAATTTCTTAATTAAAAAGAGCATGGAATATATACAAATAGCTTTGCCCCTCGTAGAAACTCAGCTTAAAAAAGTTGTATGGGAATAAAAATTTGAAACATATTTATATGTTACTACTGTAGAAAGACTGCAGACTAGCTTTTTGCCAGTTATTCTTAAAGTATTCAAAATGATAGTGGCACAACTTTAGGAAGGAAAAGCAGATAACAGTTATCTTTGAGAGCCACAAGATAATATCATCTTTGACACTTTACTTCGTAAGAGCCTACTTGATTTTACATTTGGGTTACATCCTTCAAAATTCACTTACTTTTCCTAATGTGTCTTCAAGGAGGTTTTTTTAATTTTCTAGCATATCCATTTCTTCTGTTCATCTTATTGCTTTTTGAACAACAGCTTTGGTCTTGTTTCTCTTCTTTTATTACCTGTTGTGTTTTTTACTAATACATGATGCGTGGTTCTTTATATTCTTCCAACACCTCGTTATCTCTTATCACTAACATATTTATATGGCACATTCACATCCAGTAGTACAAGTCACTGAAAAATTTTTCTTTCCTGTCTTTTCATCTCCTTAGGTGTCATGATTGTTGAGTTTTTTCACCTGTAAGCTTGGTTCTTTTAGAATTCTGTCACTCTCTCATAAAAGCCACATAAGCTTTTTTCTTATATCTGCCATTCTTCCATGTACCATAAGTTTGTGGTTGTACAAGCTGTTATCTTTTGTTTCAAATAAAAAAAAGATCTGAAGTTTCTCTCCAGTTTCAGATGTTCTATTGTCTTCATGCTTCTAAATCTGGAATTATTGTTTATATGTTGCACCATTATACTTCCTAAAGCTACTGTAAATTATATTACAATCATAGCTACTCTCAGAATACCCAATTTTCCATACTGTATTTATTGGTATGATTGCTCAGTGTATTATAAGTATTCTAGAAGTTTTTTAAACATTTTTGATATTACAGAAAGATATTTTTCCTCACGTCCCCCGTGTTACCTTTCAAATAAACATTGAAAAACATTCACGGAAACTCTGGGCCCTCTAATGCTATGACCATCACCATCATATTTAATTACCTATTTGTACATTATGGGGAGTGTTTTTCACCCATGAAGCACCATCTGAATTTTCTTTACCTAAGATGAGCTTTTGCATTAAGCAGGGCTAGCATATAGCATTATCTGTGGGATGAATTAGAGTAAAAAACACAGTTGTTTAAGAAACATGTTGACTGTTATGCATAAGAGGGAAAGAATATTTGTTTCAATTCTGAATGCTGCAACCAACAAGAATGTTAGGCAGAAAGGTAAGACAGTAACCTGGGCCAGGAAGGGGTACCTGAGAGCAACTGAAGTGCTGGATCGCTGCACTGCCATCATTAATTTTCCCAATACCAAATAGCGACCAGTACCAGTAGAGCCTGCCACCTACTACCTGTGTATACTGAAGTTGGTAGGGTATTTATTAAGAGAGGTAGGCCATGGGAAAAAAAAAGTCTGCAAGGTAAGACACATAGGGAATATGAAGTGGCCAAAGATCACATTTCCTATTCTAACTAAAGGGAATACAGTATATAGAGACCAAAGATCAGGACATCCACAACTTTATGTAAGGAAATAAATAGAGACGAAGAGATTAGGACTCCTGATACACTAACTCGGGGGAATATATGAAGACCAAAGATCAGGACTCTTAATACACTAAGAGAATATATGGAAACCAGAGATCAGGACATCAACAATACTAATGCAAAAAGTGCCATAATATGGAAACATGTACCATCCTGTCTATGGCGAGATTCTACCTCCAGGCAAGGCTTGTGCATAGCACTTGTGGCACATATCATTTTTTTATGATATTTTCATTCTCTACTGCCTTGCACACTGCATGGTTGTCAGCCATTTCTGTAGTTTTTATACAAATATTTTTCCCGTAAATCTAATTAAGTTCTCTGCTCATTTCTACAGTATATTTGATTCTTGGTTTTTCAGTTTATTGTATTCTGACCTTAACATCTTACTCATTCTGGTCTCATCTACAGAATACATTATTACTTGTGTTTTTTTTCTCTCTGTCAGGTATTGTTAATACAAAAAAATACATTCTGTACTGAGACATATGCAGTTCCTTTTGGTACACCTAGTGATATGTCATCTTAAGGGACAGTTGGTCTAAAAGGCAAATGGATTATTGGTAAATGGGTATCCTAGGACATTTTTCACATGGTTATGTCACAAAACTAGCAACATGGACAGAATGTTATTGCACCACCACCCAAATTTGGAAATTTTCACCTTTACATATTAATTAGGGGAATAGTGATGTATCAACCCAAGAAGTTAGTGGCATTTTTTTTTTCTCTCTTTTTTGATATATATCTCTGATGCCAGTTTTGTCTGGGAACTCCCATCATGGGGATGGCCATGGCAAAAGAGTCTCCACTTATCCCTATCCTTACATGCCTCCCTCAGTACACCATCCCAGGCATTCTTCCATCATTTCTCTGCCTCCAGTACTTTTCCATTCTATTTCTCCATGTTACAGGTGGTCTTTCTCTCAAACCAACCCTTTTAATCATACTATCAAATACTCTCTGTGTAAACTCCATCTTGCATTTTTTCCACATGCCCAAACTCCTTCAAAGTATGTTTCATCTACCCTTCCACCCCACTCCAATCATTCCCTTTGCATTCACTGCCATACCATATCTTTCATACACACCCTCATTTCTTTCTTCATCCCATACAGTCATACCACATGCTCCTCTCAGATAGCTCATTTCTACAGCATGGATTCTTGTCCTCTGTAAATCATTTGATTTCTATGTTTCAGTATTACAGGTCAGAGTGGGGTGGGGGGGAAATAACATGAACACACAGGTTTGTAACCATATGTGATACTTTTGTTTTGAGAGTGAAACTTGTAGGTTCTAAACAATAACTTCTTATAAATTACATCTTTAGGTACAATGTGTTTTGGTACTTTCTTGGTGAAAACTGTTTATAAATTTCTTAATGTTATAGTCAATGAAGCACAGGGAAAATCCATTTCTTCGAAAATTACCTCTTCATATATCTTAACTCAGGAAAAATGAGGTAGGTATTAGATATTTTGAATGCATGACCTACCAATGTGAAAATCAAATCAGCTAAAAGTTTCAGTGATAAGAAGGAATTAAAGTTAATGGCAAGGCCTGTGTATTTTGGTTTCATGTATAATGATGTAAAGAGTTACTATGCCTGTAGATAATGAAGTTTATTCTGAGTTTCAGTATCACAAGTGAACTGAATATTTACTTGTAGGTGTTTCAGATTTATTTTATCTGATTATGACTTAATGCTTGGATTTAAATAGGATGAACAGCATAATCATAATAATATGAAGGTCTTTAGCTAGAAGGTCATCATTAAGTATATTTCTTCATAGTAACGCATGAAAATAATTGCTAAACAAGGTCCTAGTGGAGTACCCATATCTACACCTTCAATCTGTTGCTATAGTTTGCCATTAAAGAAAAATGTAATGTTGTTGGTGGAAATCTAAAGAAGGCTTTTGACTGACATTTGTTAAAACCATGTTTATAAGTGTTAAATGTACAAAATAGTGGATTGATAATATCATTAGTTTCTTTCAAGGATACAGTACTGAAAAGATTAGAATCAAAACTTGCCATAATATAATCACTGGCTTTCTTAATGTTTAACCATTCCTTACCTAAAGAAAAAGTGCCCAATATAGTAAAGGGACCAACAGTTAGACTTCTTCAAGATAAGGATGAGAAATTTTGAGACATTTTAGTTGACAGTCCCTCTAGCTGAAAGGTTAGTTCTCTATAGCCAATTTGGTTTGTCTGTCTTGTAAAGTTCATATGGAAATCCATATGAAAACAACATTGAAAAAATGTGATCAGTAATACTCCCAAAAGAAAAGAGATGAATTGATGGATATAATAAAGACATAATGGGATGACCAGTTATAGTTATGTTTGATTTAGAGTCATCTAGCTGGAGGTATTTAGGCAGGCTAAGAAACTTAAAAACAAGCTAGGGTTCAATGAATGAGAGGAAGAAAAGCAAAGAATGCATTAAAAAAATAGAGACACAGACACATGCACAACTAATGAGGCAAAAGGATGGAACAGCCCTGTCAGCATCACAGAAAGGTGAGGAATTAAGGTATACAAATGCAGATGGACTAGTAATAAATGGAAGAAATGGAATTCAAGGATTGAATTAGGGAAATGGAGAAAATTCATAAGTGAGAGACAATATGCTTTCAGTGAATGGATATCATGAGTAATTAATCTCTTTTGATTTCTATGAGAGCTTTGTCTCAATTTTAGACAAACAGAAAGGCTGGGTGGATTGCCTCTACCTGGGTTACCAAAAAACATATGACACTCTACCACATAGGAGGTTGAAAGAGACGCTGGACCTTCGGAAGATCTTCAGAAAGGAATAAGGGGAAGGTGGTTTCTCTGCAAAGAAAATCTAAATGGACGGGAACAAAGGATGCATGTCATGGGAGCATTTTTAAAGTGGGTTGAAATTGCCAGTGGTGTGCCACAGGGTTTGGTTCTGGGACGATTGCTCTTCTGGATGCATGTAATTTACTTGCCAGAAGGATTGGACTTCTACACGAATATGTTTGCAGATGATGCCAAGGTCATGAGGGAGGAGAAAAATGAGTGAGTGTGCTTTCACCAGGAAGGGATTCTAGACAAGCTCTAATTTGGTTCTATACATAGTTGATGAAGTTTAACTCAAGAACATGCAAGTTAATGAGGATGGGACATAGTGAAACAAGGCCTCCATATGAAGGTATTTAGCAGGAAATAAGGTGCAGGACTCTGTATGAGAAGGAATTGGGAGTCAACATCAAGCATAACTCATTGCCACAGTCCTACTTTAGGAGAAAGTAAAGGTGACTAACTGTTTGCTGGCAGATATTAGAAAAAAAATCAAGTTTACTTTTAAGGAAATATTCAGAAAGCTGTCCCCCCCCCCCTTTTCAATTCTCTCTTTACTTCAATTAGGGCCCAGCCTTGATGTGGACTTTTGTCTGACTGAAGCCTTCATCATAAAAAAAAAAAGCCAAAACTAGAATATGATTCTCTGATGTGATTCTGTAACTTAAAGAAGTACATATAATTTTAAAGAAAATATTCAAAGGAAGGCATCAAAGACAAAGGGAATGAAGAAAGCTTAGATACAGAAAAGGTTATGCAGTGGAAGAGGAAAGGGTGAATGGTGCCCTGATCACAACTTTCAAGTTTTGTACCATTTGATCATGTGAACGGTGAACAGTTCTTAGAAAGATGCAGGGATAGAACAAGCAGGGCTATAACTTGAAATGAGGCAAGAAACTAGTCCAAAAAGATATCAAGAAACATTTATATAGTGTGAAAGTAACTTGGTGAATGAATGGAATAATCATAATGATGAAACTGTTTATGTGGACAGCATTCAGAAGTTTAAAAACTTATATGACAGGAAAAGTTAAAGAGGTGGGGGCCCCACGAGATTAAAGCTCCTTCCCCATACGGTACAACTAGTTAGCAAACACACACATACACACACACGTGGCAGGGTAGGTGGGTGGTGACTAGAGCACTGTGAGAGACGACCAGCGCTCCCACGCCACGTCACCAAACGGGACACGAAAGTTGATCTGGGAACTTAGGGCACCCCCGACCTTCTCCCCGGAGGCTTCTCCCCCAACCCGCCCGCCTCCACCCCTCGGGCAGTACCCCTCCGGCATGCGTCTCCGAGGCCTCACATGGACCCCCTTCCCCCCCACTACCCACAGGAGCCAATGCTCTCCCCTCTCCTCTTGCCCCCCACCTCCCCAGCTGAGGAGGGAAAGGGCGTTTCTGCAACTTTCTCCACCCATGGCCTTCGCCAACCTCACGAAGGAAATCCATAAATCTATCTTGAGAAAGAAAAATCATGTGTTTGGTAACAAATGCTGGTATTCGAAGGGGTTATATTGGGGATGGGTAAATCTACTTTACAAAATGTAAATACTAAATTGATACTGTTAGTGAAAGATTTGGGGTTGGGATAAGGAAATGCTGTTATTAGAATGTACAAATTGTATGTATAAGTAAGTTTGTTAGCGTAAGCACAAAGGTTTTTATATTAAATCCAAGTAGGCGCTTAATCATTACAGCGGTACAGAGCCGGTACATAACATTATTACAGTGACTTTATACAATACAGTCATTCAGTTTACGTTACGACAGCGTCTTCATACAATAGAGCCATTCAATCATTGCCAAGAGTGGATACAGTCTTAAAAATTTCAGATATCTTTGCATAACACGTGAAACATTATCCCTGTCGCGTTCAGTTGGACCACCACCACCACAACCAAGCTCTCTCTATATACATGTTTCCGCAACTGAGACAAGTTTGCTCTAACGTATAACCTAACCTGTCAAATAACCGTTGTATATTTCTTCATAGCCCCCCGCTCCGTTGTCTATATGTACTTAAAGGTAGATTTTCACTCTGACCAAATAACTATAGCTTGTCTCTTACGAAATCTTGGCGCGATCTCCCAATAAACTGGTTGTAAATTTAACGACATGGACTTATGGCACAGTTGTTGTAACTTTTCAGCGTTACAGTCGTCACAAGGTTCAGTCTTTGCCATTTTCATTTTTGTACGTTTCCAAGTGTTGAATTTTAAAAAACTTCGTCTGAACACATTTGCATTTTGTCTTCTACGTGTATTTTTTTTTTTTGTAAATATGATTTTGCATTAGTCTTCTGGGTACAGATTATTTTAAGTGTATATGTGTGTGTGTTTGTGTGTGTGAATTTGTTCGTATATCTTTTTCGAAAATTGTTATAGGTTTATCTTTTCCCCCGTTGGCTGCAGGTATAACCCTCATCTGGCTTGACCTTTTAACACCGGATCAGTTGGGCTTTGGTTGACCTTTGCCCTCTTATCGTTGCTCTGGTCCCAGTTGGTCATTTGAATATTTAGATTTTTGTTTCCAAATTTGTCTTCTGTTATTGACTCTAAAATTCCACTCCCTTTAGTTTAACATGAATTACCTTATTGTAAGGAACTTCCCCCTAATTTTCAATACAGTCATGCTGAAGGGGTTGAACCAGTTTGTCAAATAATTAGCATAAATTATTTACTCTCAGTGGAAGTCAGTTCAAGAGTTGGCTGGATTTCAGGTCCAGCAGAGTAACCTGAACTCTCACTACAAAACCTGATGATGGAGACTTGAGGAAGGTTTTATACATACATACACACGTTGACAGGTTGTATTACTTTCATTTTCAGGACAATAAGAATGGAATGAGAATACCAGAAAGACGGACAGAAAAATGTACAGCAAGAGGAATAGAAGATATAGAGGAACGGACGGAAAAACCTTTCCTTTAGCTAGATTTCCCCCCCAACCTTAGTGCACATGAGCACATAGATATTCATATTATTCGCCTCATATATGGTGGAAAATAAGTGGTGGAGATGGGAGAGCCATAGAGCAACTCGTGAAATCAGGTGGCAATATGTCTGCAATAACCAGACGTCAATTGTTCCTTCCAACACCAAAGCTAATCCGACATTGCCTAACTTGGGAGGACCTTTCACCAATGTCCTATATACAAAGCTTCACAAATAAGCCGCGGAAAATGTTCATAAATCCATACTTCATACGCACATTTATGTAGGATAGTGAGGCCCTCTTTTATAATGAAAGAAATCAACTATTGCCTGGCCTATAACGCATGTATAATGAACTAGTGAATGGCGGACATTGGACAGAACGATCATCAAATCATACGTACTTAAATTTTGTATCTGGGATGTTAATGTTAAGTTAAAGAAATATACATGAGCAATGAAAATTTACATATGTAAATTCTGGAAATTAAAAATATAATAATGGTCCAACATTTTCTAAAATAAAATAAAAAAACGAAAAAGGACATTGTATTAATCTGTATTGTTTATCTTTCGTTCATTTTATTAATATACATATTTTTTAAACATGGATATTGATTGATTAAACTGAGGCAATGTCTCGCTCCACGACCCTTTAAGCACAACGGTACGACCCGTGGGTATATTGGCTTGGCCTTTGACCTGACTGGTACGGATCATGTCAAGAGCCAAAAGTACTCAAGGGTCATATTGTCGTCCTCATTTCAAACAATTAAGACTTGCTAATTGGTTTACTATGGTCTGTACAACAACGGATACAAGGAGGAACAAGAAAAAAATCAAAACTAAAAATATACACTAGATATAACGGAAATTATATATATATATATAACAGACCAGATATATGTGTGTATACGGTGTTGTGAAGGAGTCGTCTTAACAAGATTTAATATATCAGCGACAGTAACTTACCAGAGCTGGTTAAACGGCTTTTAATGTTGTTCGTGAAATATTATCCATTTCATTTTTCTTTATTGGGTGACTAGAAGCGAATACTGAAGGGGTTAAACATGACGGTAGTTTTAGAATATATATATATATATATATATATATATATATATATATATATATATATATATATATATATATATAT
>JAYMFT010030771.1:0-16005 GCA_038088735.1 Panulirus argus
ATATATGTGTGTATGTGGGGGGATGGGTCTTTCTTCGTCTGTTTCCTGGCGCTACCTCGCTGATGCGGGAAACAGCGTTCAAGTATAATAAATAAGTATAATAAATAAAGTAGAAAAACATCTACAATGTATGATCACCATAATAATAAAGACACATAAGGTTTGAAATATTAAACACCACTGATTGTAGAGCTTATGACCAGAAGTCACTCACATAACCAAAAATTAAACACTGGTGACTTATCTCTAATTGTTTTGCAAGTACACAGGTTATTCTTTATCATCAGAAAATATAATTACAAAATCCCTCGGCTTACAGAACAATAAAACTAATATGAGCAATAAAATGGCTGCTACTCTCTAACAGGTACATGGCTTGTGCAGGCTGAAGAGATGTGGAAACCTGTGATTAGTGCAAAGACCAATACGGGTAATAAAATAGCTGCTATGCTCTAGCAGGTAAAAGGCTAGTGCAGGTTTAAGAGATGTAGAAAACTCAGATTTGCATACAAATCAGTATGAGGAATAAAATGGCTGTTACAGTCTTGTAGAGTATTCATGACTATTATTATGCTTTGAGCTTTGGTGACTGGGAAAGATTCCAGTATGTTTACAATACTCTCCATGGGTACTACAAAGAGACTGAGTTGCAAAGGAGTATGATCTTGTATTTCAAGTGCCTCCTTTGTTTAACATCTCATGACGAACACCACTCTTTAGTGTAATAAGGCATACCAATCCTGGAGAGACATGAAAAACAGACTATTGAACTGATCAAAATAAAGTTGAACACTTTTTGGTCTTTGAATCCATAACTGCACAATGTAAGATGCAACTGGTATAAGCAAGCCAAGTTTTTGATTGTATTAATATGTAAGATAAAACAAAATGAAAACAAAAAAAAATCACAACCCCATTCTCAGTAATGCAAAATGATGAAAACATTAAAAATACATCCTTATAAATGCAGAGCTGTGAAAATGAACAGCAAACAAAGTGAAATGGCCATTCTAAGTCCTGCAAAAATATAAAATCATAAAATTTTGGTGGTTCTCTCTATCAGGATGTACTACTCTACACTTTAAAGAAACACTTTTCTGCCTGCTTAATGCCCAATACTCTAAAAAATATAATTTCCCAAAAATGAACCCTCCCCTTTCTTGTGTAAACTCTATTAACTTTTTAAGTTAGTCAAACTGCTCTTTCTCTTGTAAACAAATGTACAAAATAGTTAGAGAAACAAGAATGAATTACTGTGTTTGGAAATCAAAATAAATAGTAACTAACCACTGCAGAGCAGAAAGGCTGAAGGATTACAAATAAAAAAGTACAGGCAGTAGTGCAAGGAAAGACTGCACAGGCCACTTTACCCTAATTTCGCCAGTTTTTGTCTCCCAAACACGTAGCTTGTTTTCTGTGCAGACCGACACACCTAGTCCTCCATCAGCAACACCGAGACACAAAACCTATTAAGAGATGATATGTCAGCCTAATTTTTCTACAATAACACATAAATAAGATATACTGGACTCATAAACGCATATTCAACATATACAAACATACAGGTAAATAAATAGGTAAATGGTTTTTCATATACATAATACACCCAGGTGTTACAGTACCGGAGTCCACCTGCAAGTGGTTACATCATGAGTGAAAGGTCATTACCTGTTAGGCTGTATCACTGTTAATGGACCAAAAAAGAAAGCTATCTCATCAAGGAACCTCTCATTCCAGTAGAATCCATTATTTCTCTGCTACATGTAGATGCATAGCTTTAAAGTTGTGACCCCAATAAAAGGGGGTCCTGGAGTTATATAATCAAAAAATTTATACATATGCAGATTAGCATACTGTACCAGAGGCCCTCATATAAAAATGGGGTTACATTCCTGGAGACCCCTCGTTCTAATAGAATGTTGTCATATATGCCATGGAAACTCATATTATAGAGGGCTTAAGTTCCTGACCAAATATTTTCCCCCTCATGAAATCTTACATAATCTGAGATAAGTAGTGGGGAGGGCTATGCTGACCTGGGAAGATGTAAAGTACAGGAATCCTTTATCCAGTGACAATGATACAAACTTGTCAAATGTTACTTTTCACTCATGGTGAAACCTTATGCAGGCAGAGTGTTGCAACACCCTAGCATGTATATGTTTATAACAATTACCAATTTGTGAAAATATTTTTCATCTTACTTTCCTTTTCTAAATAAAACAACTAATAAATGACTGCTCTACAAATATCAAATACACCAACAATATATCATATTCCAACATCACCATTATGAGAAACACTTTGCTGATCACTATCATAAATATCTATTACTAATGTGATAGGGCCAGATAATGAGTGGGAAAGGTTGACACACTCAACAAACCATAATATAAGCCTAAACACATGCTGTGAACTGGAAAATGGATTTTCAGTGAATTTTCAAGCCTTTTTAGGCATGCTGCATGAAGAGTACACCAGTATATTTTTGATCATGCATTGTGTGTTGTCTGAGCATGAGTGTTAATACTTTACAGCCACTTTCTTTGAGTAAAAGTTCTGTCATTTACCACATATTGTTTGTTCTACACAGAGACAATCACAAAAACAGTCTTATAATTTTTTTCTTATTAATCAAACCGTGATACTATGACCAAATAATAAAGACACTAGCTACAAAAGAAAAAATCTTTAAAGAAAAAACATATCAATAGAGTAATAAACAAAAGTTAATAAATACAAGACTTTTACAGAAGTTGGCTATGTCTGGGCTTAATTAACCTTGGATTTTAGAGTGGACCAAAACCTAAACTTTGGCAATACAACCCATGTATGTGCAATCCATTTGGGGCAATTATTGGGAGTTCAAAATAAACATGCATGACTAAGTCCATATAGATATAAAAAGATGAAAAGATACAGTAATTTCCCTAGTGAGAAATATTAATACCTAGCAGCTCCATTTTGTTAGGTACTCCAAGTACCATATATGTTCCCTTACAAGATTATGCAGCAATACTCGGCAAGCTGCTATGTCACATAGTTACTGTGTGGCAATTGGCAGCTCAAGGGCAGCTGTTTTGATAGTTTCTTTCCCTACACCTCTAAGATTTGGCACTCTCTACCTTCTCATGTTTTTCCCAATAGTTATGACCTGGCACGTTTTAAAACACAGGTTTTTCTCTTCCTCCAAAATTTGTAAATACTTTCCCTTTTCTCTTCTTTTTCCCTTTCATAATCCTCTCCATATTTCGATTAAGACCCAGCCTTGATGTGGAATTTTGTCTGTGATTGAAGCCACCAACATAAAAAAAAAATGCTAAACTCAATACAACAGGTATCTATATTAATGTATTATAATCAGTTACACTGAAAAACTTTCACAGAGAAATTAGACAAAAATATGTCTGATGCCACCATCCCCTCCCGAGCAAAAAGGTTATCTTCCTGGAAACCATGTTGCAAAGTGAAGTGTCACAAAGTAGGCTAAAGAAACTCCTTATATAATATAAGCAGGGTTATGTTCCATACCAAATTTTCTTTTGCATCTATCTCTTAATTATGGAATGTACATGAAAAAACTTAAGAACAATTTACAACACACTTTTTTATCATTCAATCTAATGATATTTACTGAAAAATACCTGAAAATGTGGTGATAATTGCTTAAGGTGGTGAATAAATGGGATTGGGTAGCAGAATTGGTAACAGATTTGTCTATATCATTCTCTGATTTATATGAATTAACAACTGTTACCAAATCACATGTCATAAAGTCTTTACATAGCCCTGGAATTTTCTGAATGAAATGCTAACAAGGACTTAAGCTAAATATTTTCCTAAGCATTCACTACCAGGAGAAGAGTTCAGCATTCTCTAGCTGTCTTGATCCCTGGAGCAGTCTTTCCTTGGTTGCAAATCAATGTCTTGGTTGCATTCTTTTCCAACATAAGCTAGTCTCATCCACATTAAACATTTACTGAGTTCTTTTTTTCCTCGATAATTTGTTTAAATACACAATTTGCAGCCGTGAGTTTCTTGCAATAATTAAACCTTCTGAGCACCTTTTATTTCACTATCCTGATTACAATAACATTTTTTGCACACATGATGAAGTGGCTATACTTACCTTGGAGGCAATATATACTGGGAAGAAGGTACTATAAACAACCTGTTTCCATTCAATACATTCACATGCATTCTCTTGTTTACAAGCTGGCAGGTAGGATATGAAATGAAATATATCTCATCAGTTGCTGGGATGAGAAGTGAATATTTTTTTCTGCGACATCATTATAAAATGAGCAAGCACCAAAATACCTTAAAGTTTTCTGATATATTTCATGACAAAAATGAGAATATTTTTACTGGTAGACACTAAATAGATAAATGCAAAGTATTGTCTTTTTTTATATCTGTCTCAGTGAGAGGCTTAGGCCTTGTTCACATGATCATGAATTCACATGATAATGAATTCACATCACATGAAAATATGCACAAATGGGGGAACAATTTTGTCGGCTTTTCACATGAGTGGGGTCCACGCTCAGTGTGCCTGAAGCTGTTCATGATGAAAGACATCAAGAAAAGGGTCATCTATACGTAGTTGCTAAATAAAGTTATGAAGGAAAGATGTTGTAAATGGTGGATGAGTAATGCTGTGTAATTATGAGTAATTCTGAGTCATGACAGTTTGCGATGGCATTTTCCTGCAATATCTTATCACATTATCAAGATCAGCTATCAAATTATATCGATAATTACAGAGACATAGAGACAGAGAGATAGACATACATGTATGTAGTATACCAATAGGCAATATAGTATACCAATAGACAGACTAACTGATATAAATACATAAAGATAAATAATGCATATTTTTAATCACAAATACTTGTAGATACTTACTAAATAAAGATTATAATCAGAGTCACTTTACAGCATACTGCACCCCTCCAGAGATGAAATACAACTGACACACAAGACAAACACCCACTCATCTGAAATACTCCATAGGTATATGAACACTATGAACATGCACAATGTGTTGTTGCCCACTGCAGGCTAGCAGTGCAGGTGTGCTGTATCTGCCCCAGCAGCATAAAATTTTCTAGCTCATACCTGAGTGAACACTCCCACTTAAGTTTGAGTATTTCTAATGTGAATTAACACTCATGTGAATGAGGCCTTACTTGTCACAAGTTAAGAATGTATCCTAGTTCTCAAATGTCTCTAGTGTGAAAAATCTCAAATCAAACCTTCTCAAGACAGGGGATAGTGGTATTGCACTGTATCCTCAAAGATGAATAACAATAGATAATCGCATGTTAAAACATAATAATTTTTCTTTCATACTTGATGCCATTTTCTCTCACAACAATGAAGCATCAGGGACAAACATTCTCACTCATGTCCATTCTCTAGCTGTTTCACATAATGTATGGAAACAAGAGCCCCCATTCAGTCAAACCTTTGTTTGACCACAACACATGGCCCCTTGCATAACACAATGTTCCTGTTTCTTCTACCCCATGCATGCATCTCACCCTCCTGAATGCTCAAACCCTGAGAAATCAAAGCCTCTTTCACTCTATCCTTCCATCCTCTCAGTCTCATCCTTTGTTCCCTCTACCTCTGACACATGTATCCTCTTAGTCAATCCTTATCACTTCAGCACACCCTGGTCAGCTCTCTCAATCATACTATGCTCATTACCACACCTCTCTCTTCTTTTGTCATTTCCTTAACTGATCAATCCACCTCATGCCACATACATTCCTATGGCATCTCATTTCCAACACATCCAGCTTCTTCTGTTCTTCTGCGTTCTAAACCCAAGACTCACATCTATACCACACTGTTGTGACTCCCACACCTTCAAACATACCCATCTTAGCCTTAATAGACATCAGCAGAATCAATATATCTATCACCATAAATAAAATGTAAAATATCATTATAATTGTAATTAAATCTATAACCTAAAAACATGTTCCCTCAGCCTTTAACCACTCACACGGATGATTACCTATCACACAACTATGTCTCCAAACTCAGTTTAAGCACAGCATACAATTTCAATATTGCTCTTTTTACCGAGAAGAAGCAGAAGTTGGATTAGAAGTATGAAATGAAACTTTAATAGAAAATAGTGCATCATGTCACTTATTATGTTTGAATAAATCCACACTCAACAGACTACAGATACTTATGAATTAAAATCCAGATGGAAGCCGGTAATAAGTCCCAAGGTATATTCTTGGCGATGTTACAAATTACATCAATTATAATATCAATCATTATTTCTGAGTATAATGAAGGTTAGAAAGTGCTCATGTACCTACACTTTTGGAATGTATATTGGTGAAAGTTGCTACTGGTGCAATGAAAACTGTAGAAAGCCCTGATGGTTGGTGTGTGACAGATACTGTCCTTTCAGTGCGTGACCGTACCACAAATGGTCCATCTGATAAAGATCCACCAATCTTCCCATACTCAGCTTTTTCTCCAAGAGGCTTATGCAGAATCCATGCTGAACTGTCATTGTCTCTATAAGAAAAGAAAAGAAGAAATCTGCTTAATGAATCAAAACACATACTGTATCTGGCAGTACAAGTTCCAAAACACTGCCACAAACTGAAACAGGATATGTGCAAAAAATATGTGGATTAATTACCGACAACCTAATTCATTACTCCAGATGATATACCATTCCTCATGAAAAAATTCATCACAATTTTCATACCTGTTTGCTAATTCCCACTCGAGTGAAGTAGAAGTAGTGTCATTAACAGAGACAGAGCCTTAAAGGAAAAATCCTAGACTGGCTCCCTCCACTGTTTCTTCTTTTGAAAAGTAATACAAAAGGGGACAATTTCAATTAAAAATATCCTCACACAGACTATACAGTTAATCAGGGGGTTATCAGCATACTGCATAAAGCCAAGGAAACCACTTTATGAGGAAAATGTGGGCCTATGGTGTCATCCCTCACAATCTGAAAATCAGTAATACTGGCCAACTGCACAAAAGAGGGAACAGAGTAATTCCATAACACTACAGATAAAATTCAATATTGTAACATCCTATGGAATTTCATGAGAGTTCTTTGAACTAAACTATTAATGTTATGCATATATATCGTGTCTGTAAGTGATACATGTATGCTAAAGAGATCAAATTCGTCAGGGTGTGATACAAGAAGAGCACATTTGATGCTTATACATCTTTTATATACGGACATGGTATCTTCTCTACATATTACTGCATTCTTATATTCTGTCTATCTATAAATCATAATTGGTCAATTCCCAATTTAATGAGGTGAATTAGGAACATACAGACTCTACATCATCACTCACACACACCCTCAAAGAGTACCACTTGGGTTATCTTCCATACACAAAATGCTCCCATTGTATCCAATCCTCATTCATTCCTCTAAAATCTCCAACTTGACCTTTAACCCAATATGTCCTGGAACCTAACTCAGACATGCTCAGCACAGCAAATGTATGCAAAGATACCTTATGTCTCTTGCAACTATAATCAATATCTGGAAAATAGCTTAATGTGTCTCTTACATAACGCACATGGGGTACAGGTACAGCCCTGACCCTCTCAAGCATGTTCACAAGCTGGTTTCTGCAACACACAGAAAAATTTTGATAGCATCTAAAAATGTTACTCGCTGTTTCAATACAATATCAATTCCATCAATATATACCTTTCACCAATAAAATCGATGTAACCTTTTCTTTGGTGCAAATAGTATATACTCAGCTCTAAAGAGATGGACTGACAGCTTGTAGTCCATCAACCACTCGTGTACAGACTCAAGTTCTCTACTGCATCTTTGCATGATATAAGCAGAACCAAATCTTTCACACAAAGTAGTAACTTATCCCTAACAACTCAGCGTATTAACATATGCTAGAAACAGAAGTGGGCCCATAACTAAACCTTAGGTAACACCACAATCTATACTACAATCACTGTTATCATCATCAACATCAGTTATTGATCAGACATATCACTGAAACCAATCCACAGACTCATCAAATACGTGAAGGGTTTTGAATTCTTGATGGAAAACATGATCAACTATGTCAAATGCTTTCTGTACATCAAGCATGACCATACTCACGTAATTTCCCTTGTGATCCAGCCTGATGCAATCACTCAGGTGGATCCAGTGTGTTAAGAAGTCTGAGCAGAAGCAAAACTGAAACTCCTACAGGAGTTTGTTCAACGAAAGACATTTATTCAACTATTCAAAGTGGTCGAAAACTAATCACCGCAATATCTTCATAATAATATCAATTGAGGCTTGTTACCGAACTGCTTGAATAATTTTCTTAAGTGGAACAACTCTGGGTAACTTATGACCATCAGGCACTCTAACAATACTCAGTGACAGATGAACGATATATATGTCTACTAGGGTGAGCAATAACACAGACAATATTCTTAATAATCCCTGAAGGAGGGTTGCCCAAGCCTGTAACTTCATACTACTCCGCATCGTGTACATCTGTTAGAAAGACATATTATTGACACAAAAAGCACTTATTCAGCTTAAGACCCACAGAAGTTATACTGTTTGTGTTATGTTGAATCGATAAACAAATATTTTAGAATCTCCCTAACAAGGAAAACTCATCCCCTAGGTTAGGTAAGATTAAGTTCATTTGATTATGAGGTAAACCATCGCTCACGAAAAAATCACGATGGGCCAGAGACTGCAAGATTATCACACGAAATACACTCAAATACATTTAAATTTTTTGTAACAATCTGTCATGAAACTAACAAAACAAACCTTCCAAATAAAAGGCATGTAATGCCATACCACGGATAATATGCGCTCATCCTCACTTTGACATGCATTCCTAAACCTTGGAAACTGAGTAATTGGACTCAAACTACACCAACAATGTTTCTTAATGCATTAAAATTGGCCACACCCACCTCAGGGAGTCATACCAGTCACTCTGAATGACAAGGATGCTTCGGACGTCGGCCATATTTTAAATAATAAAAACATTGGTTTGGTCAGCGACCATTAGCCAAACGTTCACCCCGCCAGACGGGGACCCCAGCCGGGGATCACACTCCTGACACACACACAAGACTACCGGCGTTCATTCCATGCCAAACTACCTCCTTCCTTGCTGAAGTGCTTAATATTTTAGCAGTTATCAAGTCTCATGGGAGCTGTGGGGCTACTAATCACTCGCAAAAAATATCGATAGTCCCCATTTTGTAGCCTAAATTGAAAACAAAGAATAAACTCAATTCCCTGACATCTTACACAAGGAAGTACTACTGAGGGGCTGGTCTTTAAGCGCCTCTACTCGAAGATTGGAACGGTCCGTGAAAACATTTAAGTCTTACAGAGTCCTCTTCAATAGAAATCAAAACTGGTAACGAGCTGTCTAAAGACAAGGGTCTGTCCCAGGCTAAGGCATGGCAAATTTTTGATAACACCCTCTGAGGACCAAGAACTTTGCTACCGTCTTAGTTATTTTGCTGAACCTGGAGTCGTCCTGCCCAGCGTGGTCGGGGAGGAGTTCAGAGGTACCCCAACAGCCTGGACTGCAGAGTAATCCCAAGAACGATCACCAGGGATCAAGGTACAATGTCATACTTTAGTGTCCTGGAGATAATGAAATATAAATGTCCTCATCAAGAAGGAGTCCGACACTCTTCAATGTATACTGATGGAGAATCTTGTCTTGATCCCAATTGTCAAGGAGGGGCCACAGTCGTGCGATTAAAATGAGGCGTCTGGTATTGGAAGCAGGGTCAAAAATACTCATCACTATCGAATATCTGAGTATCAGGTTCAAGAACTCGCTATGCCCAAAATTCAAAGGCTAAAAAGTCTAAGTTCAGCGACCCAGATATCAATTTATGTATCTATGATATGGACCTGATGGTACGTCTATTCGTACCAGAACATTAGTTTAGTGGTTGGGTTGAGCGAATTGATGAACTCGCTCTTTGATAAACAGGTTCAGTGGACCCAACAGGGAATGAAGCAGCGAGTTAATGTCATGGGGGCCCATGACAAGAATCCCTACCTGGTACATTGAAAGTCTCTGCTAAATATTTTACATCCATTCAGTCCGCACCTTCGAGAAACTACCCTCTGCCAACCCCTGAGTTGTCCCAGCGACAGTGAAGTGTTAAAATTTCTCCAAAACACCTTGCTGAGCAGCGTCTCCGTTGATAATAAGGTCAACTTGAGAAGCCTCACCATGTCTTCTTGCCAAATCTTAACTTAGGCCAAAAGATGCAATCCTTTGTAGGCTCAAATACGACACTACACTTTCCTTGTCAAGCCTCTGACAATAAATCTTGGCTCTTGCGAGCAACCGATGTCTTCAAACATTTGGAGTAAAGCAGCAATGGCAAAGGGCCTTAGTGGACAACAGATAACTGTTTCACGTTGCAGACAGAAATGGTGGGCATCTTTGTTACATCAGCAGCCTGTTGTCATCCACACCGATCCATCATGCTTTGCCAGAGAGGTTCCCCTGTGCATGGCTGCCCTAGATAACTTCCACATCAACACCAGCACTAGCAATGTTGCTTTTTTACCTTTGCTTTTCCAAAGCTTGTGCTCTGGGCTGTGGGTTATAATTGTTACAATGTGTGGAAATCAATTAGAACCGTCCGAAGTTTACTTACCGCTATATAAAACCAAAAATCAACAGCGAAAAATAGTTTTATGTTATCAGAGTTGCTGATTAGCAGAAAAACCAAGAGATGAAACTGAGAAGACAAACAATATTCAGTGGTTGTATATCGGACAAATCAGTGAAAATAGCACTGAACAAAAGAACATAGCACCGTCCTGCACTCTTTGGTGCTGGCTCCAGTACTGGCCCTAGCTGTTGAGTCTCACTCTATACACCTTCGCTCAAATAAAGGATAAAAGAAAAAATAAATCCACTGACGAACTATTGTGCAATCTCATATGTTGATCGAGACGAGCAGCAGGAGAACAATAGGTGAAAAAGGTTCCAAGATTTGCCCTAATTGTGTTCGTACTCCATGACTGACGTTAAACAGAACACTCTCCAATCAAGAGACAACACTCTCCACAATATTTACAAAAAACAATTTACAAAAGTATATGACGACGCAACACCACACTAACAATAGGCTATATTCTCGTTACATAACAGTCTCGTTCTCTGAGGCTTCTAATCTTGGTGATGAGCTCTTCACGCACTATTTCAGTCAGGATAGCCAGCAGATGTTGCCCGTAACTCGTGCTCGTCATCATTATCATCCTGGCTGGTGTGTTGCCTGTGGACTCATGTAAGACAGATCAGTATGCCATCAATACGACTTGTAGCTTTAGGTACCACACGGGTTGTTCCTAAGTTACAAAACCTGGCCAGCATTTGTCCCAAGATCCATTGAAACTTCAGAATGCCATGGGAATCGGGTTTCAACAAGATGTTCCAGATACACAACAATTGGCAGTAATCCTTGAAGCCTGCAGGTTGGAAGCTCTGGCTATGATCATATAATTCATTAGCCGACCGAAAATGGAATAAGAACTGTTCTATAAGCATCGTTACTTCCACAGTGACCTGGTTCGAGATGGCTCCCGGACTTATTCCAAGGCTACACAGGTGTACTTATACCTGGCACTAGTGAGTAATAGTGGGATTTCTTTGTCTGTAGCGACCCCTCTCCATTGTTGATGGAACAGAAGAGAGTTGGAAAGGTGCTTGACCTCTTCCATAGCCCGCTTCTCGTTAAGTCGCACTGACACCATTCTTCGACGTCGCGATGCATGCCTGTCCACTAGAAGTGCTGACGGAGTTGGTTAAGCATCTTTTTTACCCGAGGGTGACCGCTGAGAGGACTGTCGAGCAGCTCCCTCAAGGTGAATGCCTTCATCTCCGGCACAGCTGTCGGCCATTACTTCGTCACACACCATCAGCCGTCTCTTTCCAGTGCAGCAAGATGTCGTCCTCTGTCCTTACATCGTCCTACTGTGTCCAGTAGTTCTTAGCGGCAGGACTGGTGATCGCTGACTACACTCAAGCTGGGTTCGCTGAACACTCCCTCAGGTGCTGGTTAATGGGCAAGCATGATCCTGGTCTTCCTCTTACAGCCTTTAGATGTGCCCCATGGCACTGGTACCCTGAGTCGGTCCTGGTGTTCCCTGTGCATTGGAACTCCTCCCCTATGGAAGTCCTCACGATCTGAACCACAGTGATAGCGACAGTGCCTATCCATATAGCCATGTTCTCATACTAGGCCTTACATGGTCTAATAGTTGTAATGAACCGACTTGCCAATTCAGTGCTGACCTTACGGGTTCTTTCGACTCTGTGATACACTTATCAGCACGGAGTTATTATGGACGATGAACGTTATATCCTTTATAGTCAAACAGCGGGGTCCTATCCGACCAGCTCAGACTGTGGCTGAAGTAGTAGGTGACGACGCGCTCCCTGTCATCCTCCTGAAGCAGCAAACTTTACTTCTACTTCCACCTCCTTCACATCCACATCCATGGCCGCCCTGGGGGTTCAGAGTATTCGTCAGTCTCTCCTTCAACTACACTAATTAGACCGGACCAGTCCCTGACACCATGTATTTTCTGCAGGTCGGTCGTCACTCTATGCTCACCAGATGGCCATAGTAGCTTACAGCTTTGTGCACCAGACAACACAACTTAGGTTTGAGCTTCAGAAGTATCCTACAAAACCTACTACTGAACACTTTTGCAAATGTCTCTAACTCCTGCTGCAACATCCTCCCAAAGACAACGACGCCTGTGAGGGCCACATTGGCGCTATTTCAACAGAGACCTTCAAGGATATGTTCCATCAGAAACTCAAGAGTGGCAAGCGTGCTGCACTGTCCAAGTGCCGTGAGGCAGATATGCAACTGTCTCTGGTCGTTGGAAAACACTTCCTTCTCGTATTCTGGCAGTTTCGCCTGATGACATCACAGCTGTAGCAGATCTAACGTGTCGAAAACTATGATGTACCTATGAAAGCATCCAACATGTCATATGCCCAGTGCAGCAAGTATGATTCCGCGGTGGAAATATTATTCAGAGTCCCTGCAGTCCACACATCTCGTAGACCCGTCAGTCTTCTTCAGGCTTGTTTGACGGGTGTGGAGTACCACCAAGCTATTGCGTTCTATGTCATCCAGAAAAAAAAAAGTCTGTGTGGGTCCACTGCAAATCCTTGTGCTGAGCCTCGAAGCAGCAGCTTCGAGGCTCAAGTGGTCACAGTTCCTCACACTCAGCTCGTCAAGGTGTGCTGGCAGTTCCCAAGCGCGCCTTAAACCTGTGTGTACACAATCTGGTCATCCTCCTCCCACGACCCAAGCTGACCTCCTCTCCTCATTGTCTTCATCTGGCATGTGATGTAAGTTATCACGACAATGGAGTTCCGCTGCCTGCGTTTCTACTGTCGCCATCCGTCTCTCGACGACCTACTGTTTCTTCGGTAACGTCCGGCAGAGCCCAGATAGATAGGTCTACTCGAGTCCAAAACTCTCATAGAAAGTGGAGGGTTGACGACGGAGTTCTTCTCCAAAATCTTCTCGTTTGGGTCTTGGTTATCTCCCGGGGAACTTTCTCACCGCAAATTGTCATTTCCATCTTTCTTAGGTCCAGCCGTCACTTAGGATCAAGTCGTCCAGCCCCAGCACTCAGGTGCCCTCCTACAGACCGTGTTGACAACGTGGTTGGAATACGGCAGAGAGGAGAGATAACATCGGCGGTCGGTATGGGAAGAGTGTTGTCCAAATAAGTGATAAAATCCCCCTGACCCCAGCGAGGGGCTATTGACCCTGGAATACTGTTTGCCCTGAGTGGTAACTGAACGAAGAAGCGCCAGACACATCATCATATTTACCTAGAAGAATGAATAGCTCGAGCCTCCCTGGTAAAGCCTATGCCCTCACTGGGCAGATCTGGGTATGGGCTTGGTAGAGTCCCTCCGAGAGATCCGAACAAATGGTTGGTCGAAAAACAAAAAAAGAAATTGATCTTGATTGCTTCCAAATTACGGAAAAAAAATCACAAAGGCATTCACAAGAGCGTTATCAAGTGATGAATTATGTTTCACAAAGAAACTAGCAATACAGAAGCAGTCATTTCGAAACGAAACTACCCCTTTTGAAAAGGAAAGATTGCCTGCCAAACATCCTTGTCCTCCAGCTTCGCCGACGGGCCCCTGAGAAGAATGTTATCAGGGGGTACAAAGTTTCTTTCGGGCCCCCATCCTTCCCTTCTCAATTAGCCATCCTGTTTTAATCCACTACGGTTTTATGCCATGAGTTGTAAGGCCAAAAAGGGTATGGAAGATGAGAGAGTGAGGGGTGGAATGGAGGAGCGCTCGGCTGATTTTCTGCATTTTCTGAGATCCCAAGAAATTCCCGGGCCCCACTTCTGGATCCCCGGGCCCGGATACGATGTACCCCTTGCACCCTCCTCTCAGATGCCATGAGCTTCGGAACTCCCTACCCTCTCATGTCTTTCCCAATAACTATGACCTGGCACTTTTAAAAGAGGTTTTTCACTTCCTTCACAATTCTAGAACGCTTTTCCTTGTTTCCTCTTTCTCCCTTTCAATAACTTCTGTATATTTCAGTGTGGACTTCTGTCCGTGACTGGAGCCTCCAACATGAAAAAAAAAATTACTTGTGTTATGATATGAAATCAACTTATCAACACACTTTCAGCAAAAATCAAAAAGGATTAAACTTATCAACTCAGGAGAATTATAAACTTGAGAAAAGCCACGAATCAGAAAACATAAGATGGGATGAAAAGCTACTTGATGCCCACTGCCGTATCCAACCAAAAGAAACAGGTAAAAAAAAAAAAATCAGGATAGCTGGTTACAGGTGGTAAGCGTTGAGCTGCTTTTCTCTGCTTTGACTCAGTCCTACAGCTTGATCAAGACATAAATCTATGACAGAAATCAAAACTCCTCCGCCTTCTTCCTGATCGGGAATTATTAGGCAGTTCTGGATACTCTGCGTATTTTTTTTTTTTTTTTTTGAGAAATTTATTGCATTACGATTACTTTTGGAATTCTGCTTCCCGGTGCCCGTAATTTTGTCTAGTGTACATCTCTTCCGCTAGGCGAGGTCCTCTGAGCGGGGTAGGGGGGAGGGTGAAGGGGGGTACTGCTTACCCTGGCCCGGGGTCCCAAAAGGGGGCCAGGGAATGTCCTGGGATCTCAGAAAATGCAGAATATCAACAGCTCTCCATACCACTCTTACTCTCTCATCTTCCATACCCTTTTTGGCCTTACAGCTCATGGCATATAACCGTCGTGGATAAAAACAGGATGACTGATGGAGAAGGGAAGGAAGGAAGGGGGCCCGAAAGAAACTTTGTACCCCCTAATAAAATCTCAGGGGCCCTGCCTAGGCGCATAATTATCGTCCAAACAGCTTCGGTTCTTCATTATGTCAATGGTGTCCCTTTGTGATAATCTAAAGATTTTCAGGAATATTGTCATGACAACATGGGGTTAATTCGATCTATTTCATCAACAGTTTTAGAGTCTGTTGTTCCTCTGGGATGATTACGAATGTCTCCCATTTCGAATAATACATTTTCTTACCTGTTTCGGTTCAGTTTCAATACTTAATTCCTTAATAGAGAAATTGGGAGATCCTAACGCTGTCACTAGTTACCCCTGTACAATTATACCAGAAGCATCTGGCATGTGTCGCGAGTACATACAGACATAACAAAAGGGCTTACTAAAGCCTAAGGAAGTTAGAATATTCCTTCAACACAACATCAATACCATTTACATAATGTCTGGCTAATATGGAGAGGGTCATCGTGTCTCCGTCAGGGGGTCGTGGAGTGGTGGTCCAGCAGGCGTCACGGAGGCGTCACGGAAACGCTGTGTGTGGGGACATCTCAGAAGGCAGTGGACAAGGGAGCGGCTGCCAACCCCCTGATAAAATCTCGGGGGGCCCTGCCTAGGCGCA
>JAYMFT010030782.1:0-16005 GCA_038088735.1 Panulirus argus
AAAAAAAAAAAAAAAAAAAAAAAAAAAAAAAATATATATATATATATATATATATATATATATATATATATTATATAGTTCACATTAACCTTGTAAAAAGAGACAAAAATTATGGCTCAAAATATAATTTCTTTTAATTTCATTCACTAAATCATCATTGTCTTCTCTACCAGTGAACAATTTCCAAAAATCTTCAGGGAGTTCAGTATATCTGCTGGGAGAGAAAAGTCTTCCTCTTCATTTGTCTTTTGGTCCATCTTTTCTATAATTTTGTTTCTGGGAAGGAATTTAAGTGTATTTTCTCCAAAATAATTCCAAAGCTTAGGCCTTAGAGCTACCACAATCTGGGACTGAACAGTTCCCTTCCTTGCTGGTGACCACCACAGTGTAGATCTCGAGCGGATCCCATACAGCAAGTCCCAACTGGGTGCCATATGTAAGTCAATGGTGAGTCTCTATACTGAAGGTCATCGGTGTGCCGCATACACAAGTTCAAGGTCCCACATAAAATGTTCCTGACGGGACCCACCTGGTACGTTCCTGGTGGGTCCCTATACAGCAGGTCATTGATGGGCCCTAAACAGCATGTCTCAAATGAGCTCCCACAAAGAATACAACCCTAGTAGACTCCCATACAGCAAATTATTTGTCGCATTACAGCAGGTTAATGTTGGGCCAACATCAAGTAGTTCCCTTGTGGGCCACTACTGAGCAGGTACCTTGTAAGCTACCACAGAGCAAGTCTCCTGTGGTACCCCATAGAGCAGTCCCTGGTAGGCCCTAATACATCAAGTCCTTGGTGGGCCCCAAATGGGTACAGTGGGTACCTGGTAGTTCCCCATACAGCAAGTCCCAGGTGGGCTCCCATACAGCAGGTCCCTGGTGGGTCCCCATACAGAAGGTCCCCGGTAGATCCCCATACAGCAGGTCTGTTGGGTCCCCATGCAGAAGGTTTCTGGCAGGCCCAATATAGAAGGTCCCTGGTGGGCTCCAACACGGCAAAGTCCCTGGAAGGGCCCCATACAGCAGGTCCCCAGTGGGATCTCAGTACAGATGGTCTACCATAACCAGTCATTTTTGTGTTGATAAATCATTTTTGTGTTGATAAACTTAAGTGTACCTGAACAAAACAGTATAATGGTTGACAATGCTGAAATTACAGTCCTGAGTTGGAATATTGCTCCCTCAGGAAGAGGTTACCACAGAGCCCATAGATGTGGTGTACTACATGAATGTAGAATACATACTGGGTTGGTACCACCAAAATTGCCTTTCCTCAGTTGTTATGATCTTAGATCATGCAACTTAAGTCTACTGTATGCCAATAAAACTGTAGTGTTAAGAAGTCTGAAGGCCGTGGAACGAAGTACCATGGTATCAGAGTTGCTGCAGGTAACTCTACAACAAACACCATTAATTTATATACAACAGCAGGTGTGCTTAATATAACAGAACTGCCAGAATGAATCCAATCAGAACCAACTTTATTAATTGGGGATTTTAAAGCTAGACACAAATTAACTGGTAATTCCAACCATACCAATCCCAGTGGGCAGCTGCTATTAACACTGTTGAATACACATGATAATGTACAGCTGGTAGGGGAGCTAGAGCCAACTCATATCCATGGAGGGATCTTTGATCTATGTGTAGGGTTCAACATCTCATATACCACACATTCTTCCACCATTGTTCATGACAGGCAAATGATCATTAGCCTAGGATATCCAGTATTAAAATTTCTCATATCATCCTCCCTGGGGAAAATTTCAAACAAAAAACAGCTCATATGAAAGGCTGATCATCTCTGGGGATAGGGGAGAAAGAATACTTCCCACGTACATCCTGCGTGTCGTAAAAGGCGACTGAATGGGGAGGGGGGCTAGAAATCCTCCCCTTCTGTTTTAACTTTTCCAAAAGAAGTAACAGAGAAGGGGGCCAAGTGAGGATTTTCCCTCTAAGGCTCAGTCCTCCGTTTTAAACGCTACCTCACTAACACGGTAAATAGCGAATATGAAAAAAAAAAGTATGAGTTCTACCCGACTAGCACTGCGGAGGAGTTTCATAATTATCTATATACATCTTTAACGTCTGTTCTCTTCCGGAACTACCTTAAGGGGTTGGCCTAATCAATACAGTCTCCATAATTGGTGAACTCCAGTGCCTCTACTCAGCCTTTAGTGCCTCACCCTTAACAGGTCACCAGCAGAGGGTTAATGTAATGCAGCGTTCCTAATGACTACTTCTACCTATCACTCCTGCCCAATGTTCTTACCAACTACTTCTATCTGATTTTCTACCTCAATGCTCCTGACTAACACTTCCATCTATTGCTCCTAACATTTTGCCAAAAGGCTGGGCTAGAATATAGTGCTCACAACAAGAAAATCTAGAGTTACGAAGGATGAACTGTGTAAGTTAAGTGTTGTCAAGTGTTATGTATGACAAGGAGAGATTGTATGTTTCAGGGCAAAATGCCAGTAGTCCACGTGTGGGTGAGGCAGAAAGAAAAAAAAAGCTTCCTAGGTCAGATGAGTGCAACTTGGCAATCAATAAAGTGCTGGCTCACTAAGCAGCCGTCACTAACCCTCCTGATACCCAAACAGGTAGTACTGGTAATATACTTCACTGGTCATTGGTTGCTTACTATCTATCTAACAATACTCAGAACCACCTAGATGGATTAGAAGAACCATGAACACATCCCAGCCTAATCTACACATACATCACACTTACTATACTGATCCACAACTTAAGAAACATGTCTCACACTAGGAAATATTCCAGTCTGCCCTAACAACTGCCTGCCAGTGCATAAATGAACTTAAGATAATCTAACTGGGAAACTTTTGTTGATGGACTCAACAGGTATACACCGATCAGCAGGAAATGTAGGCATTAACAAAATTAAAGGTAGGAAAACCAATCAATTCTCCCATACCAAACCTTTACAAAGAGCCAACAAGCTACTTAATACCTTGGCCTCTACGTCCAGTTTTGCTGATCAAATTACCACCACAGTATCAGGCAAAAAGATCCATATACATATGGTTCCACCAACAGGATTGGTAGATACCTTAATGTTGTTATCACCCGACTTAGGCCAGGCTATAGATGCTCATGGGAATTTGCCCCTCATGTTGATAATGAACAGACCAAATGTACACTCTTTACCAACAAAGTATTGCTCACACCTTGAAGCACTGCATCCTTGACTGTTGTAAATTCAGTGAGTTCAGACATGATACTTGCCAAACATTACAAAATATGTGCAAACATTTCATCCATAACAATGTTTTACCTCAGATACTAGAAAAGCATTCTAAATTTGCTCACTGAAAATAGTTTTTCATCTAGATATGTAATCCGATCACTGTTATTTCACTGCTGTACACTTCACTTACCATGTAATTTGCCAAATCATTCATTGTGTTTCCTAAACCATATTAACACTTTTCTCACTGTGTAACCTGAAATGTATATCATTCACTGAGTCCCTGGATCTTTTGTGCACTCTGCATCTTTTGCGCCACCGCCTTCAGGATGGGTAAGAGTGCACAATAAATTAGCCGCAATTTCGGTAAAAATAATCGATCAATCTGGTATGCCCCATACGACAGGTCTCTGGCGGTTTCCCAGGGGAAAAGCCTCTATTAGGCCCAATACAACAGTTTCCCGGTGAGCCCCTAATGAAAAACATCCGTTTCCCTTAACGAAAACATTTCAAACAAAAATCAAAGCCAGAAAACCTGTAAAGGGATAAGGGCAACCATCCACTATCGTAGTGTTGGAGAAACTCTGAGTTCAGTGTTTGTGGGTTAGTATGCTTACGGGTTGCAGCTTCAAACACTCTGATTGATCCTGTACATAACGCACAGTGCAGGTTGGTCCCAGACCGAGCTAGAGCAAAGCCTCCAGCATTGTTATATGGTAAAGGAAGGTAAGGTACATCACAGCAGGCAATGAAACTTAATGTGCTGCGGGCCATCATTGCTAAAGTCATACAGCAACTGTTATGAAATCTTTAGTTCATGGGTCTTTATATCACGAGCCATCCCTGGCTGTCTCTACGTCTTTGTGGCTCAGCCGTGGCCTTTTGGAGATTTGTGGCAGCCACAGTGCGTGTCCCTTCGCGAACTGCACTTGCGTGTTTCCTGTTGCCCTAAACAACACACTAAGAAACGGCTGTCTAAAGACAGAAGTCTGTGTCAGGCATAGACCTAGCAAATCTAACAACCTGTTGTGCTACAGGAAGGTGTGTTTTGTTCTTAGTTTGTGTATGTTTTATGTTTAGGTGAGGGGCCTGGGATCTGCATGATCTTCAGAGGAAAGGGAAGGGGAATGCGAGAACATGTTTTAACTTCTAAGGGGAACTGTGACTTACACGTTCTTCAGGAGTAGGATAGATGGAGTCAAAGGATATGTTCTCGAGAGTTACGTTTTCTATGGATGCGGCGTAAGAATATAATTCTTATATTAGGATATCAAACTACTGTTAAGGAGGAAGAAAAAAAAATCGCTAGCTCATGTGAAGTTTTTCTCTATCTTGCTCTAACTGCTCCGAGGAGTTGTGTTTATTGCGGTCTGTAGCGTGACAGAGAACCACAAGAGTAAGGCCGTCGTCTGTCAAGGTTAACTGTGGTCCTACCGCACACCTCGCTTAATATTCACTTTATATTTACGTTCTGCCAGGATTGCTGCGGTAACAAAAATCCGCCTCATCATTTCCGTCCGGTAAGGTGTCCTTCCACAACCCACTGAGTTTACTTCCGAGTAATCCTACTGCATTACGCACGTACGACACTTCTCTACACTTTGCTACCTTTTCTTACCATCTCTTGATTTGATTTAATCATATTAACATTTTTCAAGACAAGTAACGAATTAACAGGTCTTAACAGCCAGCCACTGCACGCGAATCAAAACGCTCCTCGACAATCCTTAACCTCATCAAGTACCTCTACCTACATTAATACACTCGTCCAGTGTCACTGCCCTTCACTGGCACGCATTATGACCCCCTCCTATACTTCCTGCACAAGTCTGCCTCTAATGTACCAACTGCTTTGAACCTCGCAACATCCATCACTCACCACCAGCCAGGCCATTTAGCTAAGAATTTCCTCCAATATTCCTCATTACGGAGTAGCCACAAGTCGACAAGATCAGTACACTCACAGAACTTACCATCATTACCATTCCACTTCCCTGTCACTCTAGCTTCAGCTCCCCTCCCCACTTACCGCCGCCTCTCATCCCATCTAAGCTACACAAACGGGATCAAAGTCTTCCCCTCCCTCCCCCTCCCCTGGCCTCCATACAACAGCTGCTCCAGACATCAGCTAACTGAGGGAACACCTGACGCTTGCCGTCCTCACCCTTGACCTTCCGTGATGGGTCTCATCCCAAGGCGAAATTATGAAGGCGTGTTACTTGTACAGCTTAACTTGTGACGCCCGGATTACTTGGAGAGTTTTCTGCGACGATGGATTTGCTTATACGGTTTACAGTAAGGTTAGGTTTACCTGTAGAGCATACAGTACTTGTGTTGCTGAGGTTACTGGTTAGGCTTACTGTATTATGGGTTTAATAATGGAATATAGAGTAGATGTATACTGCAATGTTGCCTTTACTTGTAAAGCTTACGGTAATGCTGAGTTTGCTTGTAGAGATTTCTGCAATGCTGAGTTTACATGAAGAACTTATTGTAGTGCCGAGTTAATCTGCAGAGTTTACTGTGACGCTGATGTTACATTCACCTGCCCTGTTTAGTCTACTTTGACAAACGACTCGGGTCTTTTTTATTTTTATACAAAGGCATCACAAGGACTGGCGGCCATATCCAAGTCAGGCCTGACAGGAAATGCATAAAAACAAAACTAGATTCATCAGTCCCACAAGTGATGATATAACACGGTCTCTTAAACCAGACATACTGCAGGAGTAGGGGTAAAAGCCTAAGTTAGTAGAAATTTCCACAGTCTAACGCAAGGAGGAAACAAGCTAGACCTAAAGTTGCCAACGCTCACACACTATCTGTGGGATGTGATGACGCGTGATCTAGCCAGAAGAGGAAGCACACAAGCACCCAACACTTACTTGAGTACAATAACAAACAAAACGATATCTGTTAAAAATGATATTGAGCGGAAAAAAGCAACAATGCGACAAATAGGAGAGGGTTCAAGCTGAGACATGATAACAGGCGAAGTGATAAAGCAAACTGCTTAACTAAACCTGGTATAGAAGGAAGGCGGATAAACCTTCCCTACAGTGATAACATTAATTTACCTAAGAACAGGATGAAACCTCCCACCATCATCCTTACTTGCTTTATGGAGTACGCCTGAAGGTGTCAAAAGTTTTCGGTTGGCGAATGCAGCTTGACGCTGACGGCCTTAATATTACATTCTTGCAGTTGATATGGTCAATACAAACAACTAACCACGAACAAAATATCTTAAAAGGATATATTAATTAACATAATACTATGAAAAGTAGTGAAGTCAGAGTGTTGAAGACCAGAATTTAAAGCTTTAAAGGAAATAGAGTCGATTGGAATTCGTGATGAACAGGAAGGTAAACTCATTACGACCCAACGGACTTTGTTACTTGTTTACTCGATGTACTCTTTGTAGATAAGTTTTCTCTTCCGAACACCTGCTTAAATCATATAAATGACTATTTTGTCTGTCTGGAGTAATCCTCTAACACTTGAGGCGGTTCAAGCTCTACACCCTTACCTTGCCCGACTTTATTAAAACTCTCCCAATCTAACCTCAAAAAAGTTGACCCATCTGTCATACTCCACAATGTCAGTTTTCTTTCTCCACTTTAATAAATATCACGACGGTTTCTTCTCTAGAGAACTAGTTGTCTGTGTGCCCCCCTGCCATTAGCCTCACCATGTGTCCCACTATTTTTCTTTATTTTCTCCCTACTTCTCAACCACCTCAGCTTTTTTTTTCTTCGTGTTTCATTTACGGCCTGTCGTCGATGAAGGCTTCAGTCCGTGGTGAGGTCTTCGACACACACACACAATAAGGGGTGGGTGGGTAGGAAGCAATAAATCAGACCAGATTACGTCTAAGCGGCCATTGTGAGCGACCCAGATGCCGACTGTACCCAGGTAGCAAACTTTCCTGGTCCAGGTGGTGACATGCGTCATGAGGGCGCTAATGTTCCTTCCAAACGCTATGAGAAGGAAAGGGTAGGAATGGGAGTGACGCTTCCCACTTTTCACGCTCCTATCGGTATAAGGGAAGGGAAGGGGAAGGAACGTGGAGGGAAGGAATATGAGAAAAAGGAGGATGAAATATGGAGACAGAAGCTGGGATGGGGATGTTGAAATCACATGAAAAGGGGAGAGGGAAGGTAAACTCTGTAGCACAACAATGATGACAGCCTGAAGAAAAGTAACAAAATATAAACCCTACAAAAAATTGGGGAAAGACATCTGAACATGACAGATGTGGGAAAGAAAAGCACTAGAGGAGTAAAGAAAAGAGGAGACAAACGAAAGAAAATCAAGTTATCTGAATGCGTGGGAGCGAGGGGCAGTTTGGACGCACCAGCACCACGCTGGGCGTAAGGTAAGGAAGACCCGGCATCACATCAGGAACAGGGGACCCGGGGAGGGCTGAGCTCTGGGATAGTGGCAGTCAGGAGGAAAGGCAAGGCATGGCAGGGATGGGGGAAGAGAGGGGGTACCACGGGAAAGGAGGTTTATTCTAATCCCAATCTACGTGTATGTTTCGTTACATACCTATAGTGAAATACTACATGATTTGCATATGGTTAAAGCTATGTGGCCACTTACAATATTTGCACCTTAATAACTGCTGCATATGGATGGAAAATCAAAAGACTCTTGTATTTCAATCTGCGACTAGACTGTCTATAAATCTACAGTTATCAAATTCAAATCCTTCCGGTGCAGCAGGCTGCCGCCGCGGGAGCAACAATGCTTAACAAAACACGGTAATGATCACGACCCTGAAGGGTACTCCACACCCTTCACCAAACACCTGTACCTTACGCTACGTTGGGTAAATGATAACCCGCTTCTCGTATCTTTTTGCGGAAATGAGTTAGTTTTTCCCCTTTATCTTCAAATGATCAATTAAAGCTCGACTGTGCCAATTTGGCAGACTCTATGAACACGCTGCCAAATGCTATTTCAAGTGTGCACAGCAATATATTAACATCATAAACTTGCCCGGGAAAAAGCAAGAAAAGGGAAGAAAAAAAGATAATTTACTGAATACGTTCAGAGGTGGGATGGGGGAAAGTGGGGGAGGGGGAGAGGCTTGGGAAGAGTGGGGGAGCTCTAGCATGGATATGGGGAGTAAGGAAAGGGCGAAAGCGGTATATGGGAAGGTTAGGCGCAGTTAGGATTAAAAGAGCACAATGTAATGCGAACAGTGAAGGCTCGGGGAAGCTATGTTAAAATGTGGGAGAGCGTTAGGGGAGGGAGGTGTGGGAGATCGTGAGACGACAGGAGGATGATGGAGATGGGGGTGGAGGAGGGGGAGGTTAAGCAGGAGGAACTGCAGACATGCAAGAGGTTCATGGTCGGCCACACCACACGGTGCCTGAAGCTGACAGCACAGCACTGACACAGGTAGAGTCAGGATGCGGTCAGCTCCACACCTGACGAGGTCACATCTCAATCTGGTCACCCTCACGTGAAGACCCATCACTCTGGCACACGGCAAAATTCATCATGCTAACGAACAAGCTACAGTGCCTAGGACATCTTGCTCTTTCTACCCTATCACTTATGCAAAACTGCTTGTCCTATAATATAAAACATTTGCTACTAAGTGTGAACCAATCAATGTATATCCAAATGACTACATCGTAACGACGTTAAGTAAAACATTCCCTCAAAAAAAAAAGAAAAAAAAAATCACATGATTTAATGAAACCGGCTTGGGTCGCCAACACTGTTAAATCACCCCACTTGAAGCAACAACAGAACTCGCTTCAGCAGGAACCGAACTTGCGGTGCTAAACACCTGAGTGAGCAACGCTCGACACCTGCCTCATCCAGAATTCCGAAGTATTGAGAATGTGTGTGTGTGTGTGTGTGTGTGTGTAGGCAGGGTCGATGGTGCGAGTGGATCTTGGGAAGTGGACTAAGACCGCTGTGGGAAAGGAGAGGGTCTTGGTGAGGGTGTGGAAGTGCTGGTACACTAGATGTGTGTAGCTAGGGGGTGGACCGGGAGTGAATGTGTAAGGACGACGCGTCTTGAGGATAGGATCACAGGGGAGATAAAGTCAAAACAATGCAGGACGAGTTAGAGGATTACGGGGTTGGGCTGGGGGTCTGTGGGCAAGGTTAAAAGTTGGAGGGAAGAGAGTGGGTGTGATGAGTGCGTGGGACCCACAGGAGGAAGTCTGGACGAAGATCTTACTGGGAAATGTTCAGAGTCGGTGAAGGTAGCGGAGTCATGGGTCTTGGGAAAGGTTCGAGGGAGGACATCCCAGGAAAGAGTCCATCTGACTCTTAAATGAATGACTCTCTAGGATAAGGGAGGTGAAGAGCGTACGAGGTTAAAAAGGTGAACTCAGAAGTAGTCTTATGGGAAGGTATGGAACCTGGAAGGGCACAGACAGGACTGGGGAGAGGTGTTGGAACACCTCATGGGGATGCACTGGTAATAACAACACGGCATTAAGGAACCACACAGTGGTCCCTCCCGTGCACTGATGCCAATACACCAGTTGTATAGTCTCGAAATTACTTCTTTAAACTACGGAACAAAAGTGCTGCCAAAACCTCTCCCAAAAGAACTAGGCTACGCGGGTAAACAATTACGGCACATTAAGAAAGGCGAGACGCTACGGTCTGCTATCTCTGCGCATATTTCAGAAACTTTATAGATTTATCAAAACTACAAAATTCATCTCCGTCGTCTAATGACTAACACGATATTCTACCGTAGTGTGCTGGCATAGAAACTGCAAATTTGGTTAAATGTCTGTGCAGTACAGAGTAATGAACGAAGAGCCTAACAACATTACGTGCGACCACCAGACATGGGCTGGCCTGGTCCGGCAGCACCACACAGGGAGTTCTCTCAAGCCTGGTTCTCTGGCCTCATGACCCACCGTCACGGTCACTTACAAACAGTTAACCAACTCGTCTCAAGGACTGGGCGAACAAATTTTACGAGGCCCAGATAATCTGGCAAGCTATGCAGATTAGGAAATATTCTCAATTTTATGTTTGCTTAAAATACAAATAGATTATCCCCTTGGCCCAACCTCTGCCCTTGACACATTATCTTCTTAATATTGTTAACGATAGCACTCAGCCACGTATTTACAGCTTTCCTAACGGCTTCTTGTTTCATCGGCTTATCAATGACCTGGTGAACTTAACAGTGTTTCAGTAGCAACTGCAAGCGTCTCGCGCAGCTTCGCTTCATAGACTGAAAGCCACAGTTTCAAAATTTATGGAAAATTTATTTATTAAAGACCGCACTTTTCCAAAACTATGTAGAATTTTCTTTGCTTCAGTATATCTTTACTACTTATCTATTCATTTTTACACTGTTCATTAGAAAAATTGCTTAGGTATTCGTAACACTGTTGTAGACATGTGGTACTCTCTTAGTTTCGCACATTACTATATAATCATTCTAATTTACCAACATTCGTGGTCTCTCTAAAAACCTCTCTTCTGTTGAACACCATCTGCCTAATATCTCTCCAAATATCTTACTTCTCTCTGAGATGCAACTATCTCATCATGTTTTTATTAGCCATTTTTTTTCATATCCAACAATAATCCCCGCTCACGATTCCAGTTCAAAGGTGGTGTCTGTACTTATTCCAACAGTAACACACCTGTTGCACGCCTCGAGGACCTTGTGTCCCCAAACTGATGTTATCTGGCTCAAGGTCGGTCTCCCAACTAACACAATTCTCATTTGTTCCGCATACTGCTCTCCTAATTCTACAAATTTTATATCATTCTTCGACTATCTGAACTCCTGCCATGAGACCGCGGCATCATCTCAACCGCAAGCCGAGATCCTCCACCTCGGGGATTTCAACGTCCACCATATCCCATCCTTAAGAAGGGTGACTCTTCTAACCCGTCTATCATCCCGTTGCTTTGACATCTACCATTTCCATAGTCTTTGAATCCTTCCTGAACTCTCTATCCTCAGACATCTTCAATCTCACACTCTTCTCTCTGGATTACCAGTATGGCTTTGGTTAGGCGAATCCAATGGTGATATTAATTCCGATCTTACTAATGTCTGGTCATAAGCCTGAAAGATTTTGAGGAATCCTATGTATATGCCCTTGATGTATCCAAAGCTTGTGACAGGTTGTGGCGTGGCATCGGGGTCTCACCTCTAAGCTCCCCTCTTTTGGCTTCCTTCCCTCACTTTGCTCCTTCATATCTAGTAAGCTTCCTCTCTGGCCGATCTATTTCCGTGGTTGTTGATGGATCAGCCTCTCCCCCTTTTTTCATCAGCAGCGGTGTCCCTCAGGGTTGTCCTGTCCTGTCTCCAACACTTTTCCTCTTTTTCAACAACGATTTCCTTTCTTTCACAAATAACTAAATGCACTCATAAACTGACGACTCAACACCGCATTCCTCCACATCCTCTCACTCGATCTGAGATCTCGTCCCAACGTTTTCACGATATTTCAGTGGGGTTAGATGAAATATGGTTAAGTTTTAATGCCTCCAAGACTCAGTTTCCACCTATCAATCGAAAACTCTTCACAACTTTCCTCTCTCTTTTGACGGTTCTGTAATTCCACCTCTTGACTCACTGAACATACTTGATATTGCTGTAACATCCACTCTATCTTGGAAACCCTACATAACGGAAATAGCTATGTCTGTTATCAAGAAACTGGGAGTCCTGTTTAGATATCGAAATTTCTTTTTTCAGAACAGTCTCTCCGTTTATACAAAAGATTGAGCCGTCCTCGTATGGAGTTATTGCTCTCACATCTGGGTTGGTTTTAGCTCCGCATCCTTTCTTGACACAGTTGACTCGAAAGCGCTAACTACCAAACTTGACCCCCTTGCCCTAATCACTTTGGTTTATGCTCCCGAGAGCTGGCTGCTTGTGTGCCCCCAGTAATACAAGCTAGACCTGCAATACTCAGTTTTTCACTTCCTCCAAATTTCGTTTATACTTTCCCATGTCTCTTCTCTTTCCGTTTCATTAACCCTTCTATATTTCAATTAAGGCCTCAATTAAGCCTCCTACGTAAACAAAAAAGTAAAATAAAGAGTATGGTTTATCAATTCCAGCGCCTTGAACCATTGGGAGAACCTGGCCCGGTTACCAAAATAAATATCGAGACACTAACGGTAATGCTTAGAATTGCTCCAGCCATCTCCCCACCCCCCCCTCCCTGCTGGGACTGTAAACAATTCTGTGAAACTGGCATGAGACTGGCAACCGCTTCCTCATGACTGTGGTCGCAAACAGTATAATGACGCAGCATCATACCGCTAACACCATCTAATTCTGTAAGCACAATGCTAAGCTTCATAGCTAGAAATAAAAGCTATAAAATGCCTTCGTCATACCACAATCTAAAATGTTGCTGTCGTTCTTGGTACCAAACTTTGAGATCTAAAAATCATTTTCCCTATACAAGGAAAACTCCTAGAACTAATAAAAGTTTTCAAAACAATACTTTCGACAATATAACGCATTCTATTCATGTTATAGATACAATGACGGAAAAGAACGTTTTATGTTAAAAGGAATGAGATGTAACAACACTGGAATTAACATCTGATTACGTCTTTCCTATAAAATACTTGTCAGTATATTCTCCTTTTATTACATGATATCGACAACTATCTTTTTTCCTGCTGATATGCTGGAGGGAGGGGTGGGTGTGGGGGAGCCTCCTACTCTACTGCTTCTATGCACATATATTATGAATAAAGTTTACCATTATTATGATTACTAATTGTGCGTTACAGGGAGGAGAGAGTTTTACGCTGGTTTTGCCCAGTCTTTTAACCCTATACTTATGAATCATGTCCTAAATCACCCCCCCCCCACACAAACATACTACATATACACACCCTAGCCTAAATCAGGTACCCATTTCATCGACCAGCCCCCTAGGGGAGGATGGACTGTGGACAGGCTACCGCAACCAGGATTCTAACCTGTATGGGTTGATCTCAGACGGCCCGTGCACGCATTACGGTCAGCAACGCCAACTGGTACACCACAAAGGTCCAGCAGATAACCTGGTCATAGGTCTTCTGTTATCTGTCTTCCTCATGTACTATCTCTTGGCGAGATTATGAACAATACACCACGTCACTCAGACAAGCTACGCATTACCGACCATACGAGGACTGACATCCATGATTCCTCCTTCCTTCGAACAGCTAAGCTGTGGAACCCTCTTCCTTCTTCCGTCTTTTCTCCTCTTACAACCTTTCTACCTTTTAAGGGTCAGGTCTAGATACACAAGTTCTCATTACTCTTTTCATTCTTCTCATGCTATCGTCCTCTCTCAGCCCGTGTTGTGTTGCTGCTAATAATGACAAAAAAAAAATACAGTTGCATCTGCCACACGTTTATGTCCTACTGATTCACTTTAATCATTTTGTTAGTAGCAGTTATATAGGTAAGTAGAAACGGGGTCCCTAAAGTTACAGGCTGGCATAACGGGGGCTGACTTACTATAATAATAATAATAATAAAATAATAATAATAACAATAATAAAAATCATGCTGGGGGAAGATCACACCAGTCACATATCTTGTGAACTATCAACAACATATCAGTTTAACGGCCGTGCGTGCTGGTGGATGGGTGACGGCCAGCAGCCGGGGTACGACTACACCTGGCGTGGAAACTAGGAAACCCTCCACGATCTGATAACCCACAGGGAGGATCTTGTACCACACCAATAACCACAGAATCTTGGCCTCTCAGGTAAAAACAATTTTCTACGCGGGTAGCGCCACCTATTGGTGCGGTCGCGCGTGAAGCAGGGAGACTTACAATCAACAAATACCGTTATGTTTAGTTCGTCTGTGCAGCACCCCTTAACGCCACCTAATGATGGTGTCAGCACAGTGGAAAGATACGCTCCAACAGTATCACGTCTCTGTTGCTGATGGGGTCAAACTGCCTGTCGGTATCCCCCAGGTTACGCTGGCAGCACCTCACGTCATTAAAGAAACAAAATTGAACTCGTATCCCCAACACGCGTCCTCCCCTGATGTACTAATGTCCATCCATGTCGAATACTTGCGTCCATCTAGAGTCTATTCACCTTCGTATCTTTCCTCGATGAAGTACAGTTATTTCCCTAACCATTGTACTGTCAACTGGATCCAAATGGAAAAGAGCTACTTAGATGTACGACTTAACATCTGGGATGTTAGACATAAATGCTGTCGTCTGCGTGTTAAATTCTTCCGAGGTTCACGTAACTGACGTACATACAAACTATCAAAATCCAGGTTAAATACATTAATCAAGCATAATTATAAAAGTATACCCAATGTATTACAAAATCCTACTTACAGCATATCATATATCACAAAAAGTAAAAGACAAGATAAAGAATGACAAACCTTTTGGGCACAACGGTGAGATCAGTAAAGACGATAGTACAACCCGTAGATATGACGACCGAGCCGTCATATCCAAGGGTCGTATCGTCGTGATCAAGGGGTTTAATTTTCATGTGATGTGTATGAATCAAGATGTGAATGAAGATTCTAATTACTTGAACAGTGAACACGAGAAACTCCAAAAATTATATAGTTTCCAAGTGGAATGAAAACATAATTTTGACCAGCTCGGATACAATATCTATACATAAAGTGTAAAATAGTAAAAGTTACTGATATCACGCAGTATAATCGGTATGCAGTACGTTACAACATGACAGGTTGATGATCATGTGTCTGACTTGGACAAGCACAGCCGGAGGTTAATTTCTTCAGGCTCGTGAATGTGTTTCGCTTCAAGGAACTTGCCGAGGAGCATTATGCGTAGGAACAAGAACAACTACATCCTTGATAAAATATCTGGTTACTTACTCCCGGAAATAGTTTATTTTGTGACCTTCAGGAGGAAAGAAAATCACCACATATTTTATACTGACTGTCTAACGAAGACATCACTTTTAATGGTTTCTTATTACAATGTCTAGTTTAACCGAGCAAAGACAAAGACTGCCATACACCATTTTCTGTAAACCCTATTATTCCTTAGGAGTGAGTACTCCATTCACCATCCAATGTCCCCATCATCAGCTCGTGATGTGGTGACCCAAGAGTAGTAAAACAACTATACACACAAAGGCTATCCTCCTCCACATGAGAGAATAACGTAAAGAATATATAAATGTGGAAAGGAGACGGATAATTACATTTCCATGACGGTGCAACAAAATACTACCCAAAGTTGAGTATCTTGTGGTCATAAGTACAGAAACAACACACAGAGATACTGTGTTAGTAAAAGGCAACATTCGTGTGTGATTTTACATAAAACAAATCTCATAATATACGCTTATGAAACTGTCAAGTAAATATTTCAAAATTAGAATATACTGAGTATATCAAAAACACACACAAACCAATAAAAATCTGTATAAATCCGAAATTAATTAACTGATAATGGCGATATATGAAAAACGTTACTAACACCGTACTGCTTATGAACCAGGCATTCCTCTCTCATCATCGGTACAAAGTACTACCACAATTTGCCATAAGTGGCTGCAACCCTCATTCAAGAGACGGCCATGCAGTACTGCCAGGCTTATGCCTACAAACACACGCAAGTTAAAAACCACTACTCCTCGCCGCTTGCGGTTAAAATAAGTTTCCAATAAATGGATGAAAAGTTAGCACGTTCAGTCTTAGGGCAAGTAAATCATCGTTTTTCACTATCGTGTATATATATATATATATATATATATATATATATATATATATATATATATATATATATATATATATATGTTAT
>JAYMFT010030793.1:0-16005 GCA_038088735.1 Panulirus argus
ATTTCAATTAGGGCCCGGCCTTGATGTGGACTTTTGTCCGTGACTGGAGCCTTCAACATAAAAAAAAAAGTACAGCACTGACGCACACACAAGACAGTACAACACTGTTGCAAACACGAAACAGTACAACACTGACGCAAACACAAGACAATACACCACTGACGTTCCCACAAGATAATACAACACTGACGCACAAAAGATAATGCAACACTGACGCACACATAAGATAATACAACACTGACGCACACACAAGACAATACAACACTGACGTACACACAAGATACTACAACACGGACGCACACACAAGACAATGCAACACTGAGGCACACCTAACACAATACAACACTGATGCACACACAAGACAGTACAACACTGATGCAAACACGAGACAGTACAACACTGACGCAAACACAAGACAATACAACACTGACGCACACACAAGATAATACAACACTGACGCACACATAAAACAATACAAAAAAGACGCACACAAAAGACAATACAACACTGACGCACACACAACATAATACAACACTGACGCACACACAAGACAATAAATCACTGACTCACACACAAGACAATACAACACTGACGCACAAACAAGACATTACAACACTGACGCAAAAAAAAGATAATATAACACTGATGCACACTCAAGATAATACAACACTGACGTACACACATGACAATACATCACTGACATACACACAAGACAATGCAACACCGAGGCACACCTAACACAATATAACGCTGAGAAAACACAAGATAGTACAACACTGACGCAAACACAAGACAATACAACATTAAGGCACACCACAAAACAATACAACACTAACAAACACACAGCATAATACAACACTGACACACACACAAGACAATAAAACACCGTCTCACACACAAGACAATACAACACTGACGCAAAAACAAGACATTACAACACTGACGCACGCAAAAGATAATACAACACTGACGTACACAAAAGAAAATACAACACTGAAGCACACAAAAGACAATACAAAACTTACTCACACACAAGACAATACAACACTGACGCACACACAAGACAACACAGCACTAACGCACAATCAACACAATAAAATACTGACGCAAACACATGATAATACAATACTGACGCACACAGAAGACAATACAACACACACCATACACAAGAGAATACAACACTGAAGCAAACACTAGACAATACAACACTGACGCATACACAAGACAAAACAACACTGACGCACACACAACACATTAAAACACTGATGCACACATGAGACAATACAACACTGACGCATACAAAAGACAAAACAACACTGACGCACACACAAGACATTAAAACACTAACACAGACAGTGACATTACAACACTGACACACAAACACGACATTATAACACTGACGCACACACAAGACAATACAGCACCGATGCACACACAAGATAACACAACACTGAAGCACACACAAGACAATACAACACTAACGCACACCCAAGACAATACAACACTGACGCATACACAAGGCAATACAATAATGATGCACAAACAAAAATACACAACAATGACGAACACACACGATAACTCAACAATGAAGCATATACAAGACAATAAAACACTAACGCACAAACAAAACAATACAACACTGACGCACATACAAGGCAATACAACACTGATGCATACACAAGATAATACAAGACTGACGCACAGAAAAGACAATATAACACAGACGACCACATAAGACAATAACAAACTGACGCACACAAAACATAATGCATCGCTGACGCAGAAAAAGACTATACAGTACTGACGCACACGCAACGCAGTACAACACTGACGCACACACAAGACAAAACAACACTGACATCCACACAAGAAAATACAACACTGACGCACACAAGACAATACAGCACCGACGCACACACAAGACAATACAACACTGACGCAGACACAAGACAATACAACACTGACGCACACACAAGACAATACAACGCTGACGCACACACAAGACAATACAACACTGACGCACACACAAGACAATACACCACTGACGCACACAAAAGACAATACAACACTGACGCACACACAAGACAATACAACACAGACGCACACACAAGACATTACAACCCTGACGCACAAAAAAGACAATACAACACTGATGAACTAACAAGCCAATACAGCACCGACGCACACACAAGACAATAAAACTCTGACGCACACACAACACTATACAACACTGACACACACACAAGACAATGCAACGCTGATGCACATACAAGACAATATAACACTGAAGCACACACAAGATAATACAACACTGACGCACACAAAAGACAATACAACACTGACGCACACCCAAGACAATACAAAACTAACGCACGCACAAGACAATACGACCCTGGGGAAAGCACAAGAAAATACAGCACCGACGCATACAAAAAATGATAAAACACTGAAGCACAGAATACAATACAACACTGACGCACAAAAAACAGTACAACACTGACGCACACACAAGACAATACAACACACACGACCTAACAAGACAATACAGCACCGACGCGCACACAACACAATACAACGCTGACGCACACAAAAGTTAGCACAACACTGACGCACACGATAGACAATACAACACTGCATCACACACAAGACAATACGGCACCGACGCACATACAAGAAAGTACAACACTGACGCACACACAAGATAATACAACACTGACGCACACAAAAGACAATAAAACACTGACGCATACATAAAGTAATACAACATTGACGCACAAAAAAGACATTACAACACTGACGCAACCACAAGACAATACAACACTGACGCACATACAAGACAATGCAACACTGACGCACATACAATACAAAAAAAACAATGACACACAAAAGACAATACCACACTGACGCACACACAAGACAATACAACTCCAACGCAAACATAACCCAATACAATAATGACACACACAAAAGTTAATAAAACACTGACTCACACACGAAAAAAATACAACACTGGCACATAAAAAAGTTAACACAACAATAACGCACAAAAAAATTAAGACAACACTGACTCACAAGGAAGACAATACAACAATGACGCATACACAACACAATACAACACTGATGCGGAAAAAGACAAAACAACACTGACGCGCAAAAAAAAGACAAATCAACACCGACGCACACAACATATTATCACAATGACGCACACGCAAGACAAGACAACCCTAACGCACAAACAAGACAATACAACACTGACGCACACACAATACAAAAACACAATGACGCACAAAAGATAATACCACACTGACGCATACACAAGATAATACCACAATGACGCACACAAAAGACAATAAAACAATGACGCACAAAAAAGGCAATACAACACTGACGCACACACAAGAATATTCAACACTAACGCACACACAAGACAATACAATACTGAGGCACACAAAAGACAATACTACACTGAAGCACGCACAAGATGATACAACACTGACGCAAACACAATATAATACAACACTAACGCACACACAAGTCAATAAAACACTGACGCACACCCAAGACAATGCAACACTGACGCACACACAAGAAAACACAAAACTGACGCACAGAAAAGACAATAAAACACTGACGCATACACAAAGTAATATAACAATGACGCACAAAAAAGACAGCACAACACTGACGCACACAAAAGACAATACAACACTGATGCACACACAAGACAAGACAACACTGACGCACATACAAGACAATTCAACACTGACGCACACACAAGACAATAAAATACTGACGCACACACAAGAAAATACAACACTGACGAATACACAAGACAATACAGCTCCAACGCAAACATAACCTAATACAACAATGACGCACACAAAAGTTAATAAAACACTGACTCACACACGAAAAAAATACAACACCGGCGCATAAAAAAGTTAACGCAACAATAACGCACAAAAAAGTTAACACTGACTCAAACGGAAGACAATACAACAATGACGCATACACAACACAATACAACACTGATGCGCAAAAAGACAAAACAACACTGACGCGCAAAAAATCAACACTGACGCGCAAAAAAAGACAAAACAACACTGACGCACACACAACATATTACTACAATGTCGCACACGCAAGACAAGACAGACCTAACGCACAAACAAGACAATACTACACTGACGCAAACACAATGCAAAAAACATTGACGCACAAAAGACAATACAAAATGAACACACACAAGATGATAAAACACTGACGCACACACAGGATAATACAACACTAAAGCACACAGAAGACAATAAAACACTGACCCACACCCAAGACAATGCAATACAGATGCACACACAAGACAATACAACACTGACATGCAAAAAGACAAAACAAAACTGATTCACACGCAAGATAATAAAACAATGACGCACACGAGAGACAATACAACCCTGACGCACGGAAAAGACAATACAACACTGACGCACAGAAAGCAATCACAACAAGGACGCACAAAAAGACAATACTACACTGACACACACACAAGATAATACAAAACTGACGCACACAAAAGACAATACAACACTGACGCACACACAAGACTATATAACATTGACACACACACAAGACAAAACAACACTGACGCAGACATGACAATACAACACTGACACAAAAACAAGGCAATACAACACTGACGCACACACAAGACAATACACCACCGACATAGTCACAAGATAACAACACACTAAAGCACACACAAGACAATACAACAAAAACGTACACAAAAAGCAATACAACACTGAAGCACACACAAGAAAATACAACACTGACGCACACACAAGATAACACAACACTCAAGCACACACAAGACAATACAACACAAACGCACAAACAAGGAAATACAACACTGACGCAAACACAAGGCAATACAACACTGAAGCACGCACGCAAGATAACACAACACTGACGCACACACAAGACAATACAACACTGATGCTAAAAAAAAAACAACACTGACGCACACACAAGATAATTGCAAACTGACGCACACATGAGATAATACAACACTGACGGACACATAACACAGTACAACAATGACGCACACTTAAGACAATACAACACTGACGCACGCAAAAGACAATAAAACAGTGAGACACACACAAGACAATACAGCATTGAGGCACACACAAGATAATAAAACAATGATGCACACACAAGATGATAAAACACTTACGCAAACACAAGACAGTGCAACACTAACAAAGAAACAATACAATACAACACAAACGCTTAAACAAAACAATACAATGCCGACACACACAAGAGAATACAGCATTGATGCACACACAAGATAATACAACACTGACGCACAAAAAAGTTAATACAACACTGACGAGCACATAAGACAATACTACACTGGCGCACACACAAGACAATACAACACAAATGAGCAAAAAAGACAAAACAACACTGACGCACACACAAGATAATACAACACTGACGCAAACACAAGATAATACAACACTGATGCACAAAAAACACAATACAACACTGAAGCAAAAGCAAGACAATATAACACTGATTGGCGAAAAATTCAATACAACACTAATCCACACACAAGATAATACCACACTGACGCAAACAAAAGACGATACAACACTGACGCACACAGAATACAACACAACAATGACGCAAAAACAAGACAATACCACTCTGACGCACACACAAGACAATACAGCACCGACGCACACACAAGGTAGCACAACACTGAAGCACACAAAAGACAATACAACACTAACGCACAGACAAGACAATACAACACTGACGCACACAAAAGGCAATACAACAATGACGCAAACACAAGATAATATAACACTGACACGGACAAAAGACAATACAACACTGACACACACACAAGACAATACAACACTGAAGCACACACAAGAGAGTAAAACACTAACGCACACAAGACAATAAAATACTGAAGCACAAACAAGACAATACAACACTGTTGAACAAAGAAGACAATACAGCACCGACGCAGACACAAGACAATACAACACTGGCGCACACAAAAGTTAACATAACTCTGACGCACACGAAAGACATTAAAACATTGATGCACACACAAGAAAATACAACATTGACGCGCAAAAAGACAAAAAATCACTGACGCATACACAAATTAATACAACAATGACGCACACGCAAGACAATACAACCCTAACGTACAGACAAGAGAATAAAACATTGACGCACACACAATTCAACACAACAATGAAACACAAACAAGACAATACCACACTGACGCACACGAAAGACAATACAGCACCGACGCACACACAAGACAATACAACACTATCGCACACACAAGACAATACAACTCTGACGCATACACAAGACAATACAACAATGACACACACACAAGACAGTACAACACCGAGGCACACACAAAAGAGTAAACACTGACTCAAACACAGGACAATACAACCTTGACGTACACACAATACAACACTGACGAACTCACAAGATGATACAGCACTGACGCACATACAACACAATACTATACTGACGCATTCACAAGATAATACAACAATGACGCACACCCAAGACAATACAACCCTGACGCACAGACAAGAGAATACAACATTGACGCACACACAATACAACAGAACAATGACACAAAAAAGACAATACCACACTGACGCACAAATAAGATAATATAACAATGTCGCACACAAAAGGCAATACAACAATGACGCACACACAAGAAAACACAACACTGACACACATAAAAGACAATACAACACCGACGCACACACAAGACAATACAACACTGACGTACATACAAGACAATACAACACTGACGTACACACAAGACAATACAACACTGACGTACACACAAGAAAATACAACACTGACACACACAAAAGACAATACAGCATCGACGCACACACAAGACAAAATAACGCTGACTCAAACACAAGACAATACAACCCTGACGCACAAACAAGACAATACAACACTGACGAACTCACAAGACGGTTCAGCACCGACACACACAAAACAATACAATACTGGCGCATAAAGAAGTTAATAAAACAATGACGCACACGAAAAACAATACAACACAGAAGCACACAAAACTCAACACAGACCCACACGAAAGACAATACGACACTGACGCACACCCAAAAGAATACAACACTGACGCACACACAAGACATTACAATACTGACGCACAAACAAGAAAATACAACTCTGACGAACACAAATGACAATACAGCACCAACGCACACACAAGACAATACAACCCTGACGCACACAGAAGACAATACATCACTGACGCATACATAAGATAATATAACACTGATGCACAGAAAAGACAATACAATATTGACGCACGCACAAGACAATACAACACTGACTCACCCACAAAAGAGTAAAACACTGATGCACACACAAGACAATACAATACTGACGCACAGACAAGACAATACAACACTAACGAACACACAAGACAATACTACACTGACGCACACGAAAGACAATACAACACTGACGCACACGGAAGAAAAACAACCTTGAAGTAAAGACAAGACAATAAAACACAGACGCACACACAATACAACACAACAATTACACACAAAAAAGACAATGCCACACTGACGCACACACAAGATAATACAACACTGACTCACACAAAAGACAATACAACACTGAAACACACAAAAGACTAGACAACACTGACGCACACACAATACAGCACAACACTGACGCACAAACAAGACAATACAACACTGACGCACACACAACACAGCACAACACTGACGCACAAACAAGACAATACAACAATGACGCACACCAAAGACAATACAACACCGACGCACACACAATATAACACTGACGAACGCACAAAACAATACAACACTGACGCATACACAACGTAATACAACACTGACGCACACACAAGGGTGTAAAACACTGACGCACACACAAGAGAATAAAAGACTGACTCAGACACAAGACAATACAACACTGACGCACAAACAAGAAATACAACACTGACGAACTCACAAGACGATACAGCACCAACGCACACACAAGACAGTACAACACTAACGCACATAAAAGTTAATAAAACACAGACGCACACAAAAATTAACAAAAAACAGACGAAAACGAAAGACAATAAAACTGACGCACAAAGAACAATGCAACACTGACGCACACTCATGACAATACAACATTGACGCACATAGAAGACATTACAACACTGACGCATAAGCGAGACAGATACAAAATTGATGCACACAAAAGACAATACAACACCGACGCACACACAAGGTAATACAACAATGATGCACACAAAAGTTAACACTGACGCACACGAAAGACAATATAACACTGAAGCACACACAACACAATACTATATTAACGCACACACAAGACAATGCAACACTACCGCGCAAAAGAGACAAAACAACTCTGGCGCACACACAAGATAATACAATAATGATGCACACACAAGACAATACAACCCTGACGCACAGACAAAACAATAAAACACTGACGCGCACACACAAAAAAACAATGACGCGCATAAAAGACAATAACATACTGATGCGCACAAAAAAAAATACCACTCTGACGCACACAAAAGACAATACACCACTGAAGTACACACAAGATAATACAACATGGACGCAATACAAGACAATACAACACTGAGTCACACCCAAGACAATACAACACTAACGCACGCACAAGACAATACAACACTGACGCATGCAAAATACAAAACAAAACTGACGCACACAAAAGACAATAAAAAACTAACGCACACATAACACAATACAGCTCCGACGCACGCACTAGATAAACCAACCCTAAAACACACAAAAATTAATACAACATTGACTCACACACAAGAAAACGCAACACTGACGCACACACAAGATGATACAACACTGACACATAAGACAATACAACAATGACGCACACATAAGACAATACAACACCAACTGACACACAAGATAATATAATATTGAAACACAGAATAGAACACTGAGGAACACAAAAGACAATACAACACTGACGCAGAAACAACACAATATAACAATGACGCAAACACACAAGGCAATACAGCACTGACGCACATACAAGCCAATACAGCACTGACGCACACATAAGGCAATATAAAATTGACGCACACACAAGACAATACAACAATGACGCACACACAAGAAAATACAACACTGACGCACACCTAAGACAATACAGCACTGACGCACACACAAGACAATATAACACTGACGCATATCCAAGATAATAAAACACTGACGCACACACTAGACAATGCAACACTAACAAACAAGACAATACAACACTAACGCACAAAAAAAAAATACAACGCCGACACACACACAAGATAATACAGCACCGACGCACACACTAGATAATACAACACTGACGCACACACAAGACAATACAAACTGACGCACACACAAGATTATACAGCACTGAGGCGCACACATGACAATACTACACTCACGCACACAGAAGACAATACAACACTGACGCACAAAAATAGATAAAACAACACTAACGCACACACAAGATAATTCAACACGGACGCACACACAAGACAATAGAACACTAACGCACAAGAAAGACATTACAACACTGAAGCACACACAAGATAATACAACAATGATGCACACACAAGACAATTCAACACTGACGCACACACAACATAATATAACACTGACGTCCACATACGACAATACATCACTGACGCACACACAAGACAATACAAGATTGACGCATGCACTAGATAATAAAACACTGAAACACACACAAGACAATGCAACACTAACAAACAAACAAGACAATACAACACTAACGCACAAGCTAAACAATACAACACCGACACACAAACACAATAGAATACATCACCAACGCACACACAAGATGATTCAACACTGACGCACACATGAGACAATACAGCACTGATGCACACACAGTACAATACAACACTGAGGCGCACACATGACAATACTACACTGATGCACATAGAAGACAATGCAACATGGACTCGCAAAAGAAGACAAAACAACACTAACGTACACACAAGATAATACAACACAGTCGCACACACAAGACAATACAACACTGACGCACACACAAGATGATAAAACACTGACGCACAAACAAGACAATACAACACTAACACACACACAAGACAATACAACACTGATGCACACACAAGGCAATGCAACACTGACGCACACATGAGACAATACAGCATTGACACACACACGAGACAATACAACACTGACGCATACACAAAATAATAAAACACAGACGCACACACAAAGCAATGCAACACTAACAAACAAACAAGACAAAAGAACACTAACGCACGAACAAAACAATACAACACCGAAGCACACACAAGATAATACAACAATGACGCACACAAAAGTTAATACAACACTGACGCACACGAAAGACAATAAAACACTGACGCACACGAAAGATAATAAAACACTGACGCATATACAAGACAATACAACACTGACGCACAGTAAAGACAATACAACACTGAAACACACCAAGATAATACAACATTGACGCACACACAAGACAAAACAACACTGACACACAAAAAAGACAATTCAACACTGAAACACACACAAGACAATACACAACTGACGCACAAAAAGACAATACAACACTGACGCACAAAAAACAAGACAACACTGAGGCACACACAAGACAATACTTCACTGACGCACACACAAGACAGTACAACACTGACGCACAAACAAGACATTACAACAACGACGCACACACGAGACAATACAGCAATGACGCACGCACAAGACAATACAACACTGATGGACACAAGATAATACAATACTGACAATACTGACGCACACACAATATAATACAACACTGACGCACACAGAAGACAATACAACACTGAGGCAAAATAAAGACAATACAACACTGACGCACACACAAGACAATACAACACTGAAGCACACAGAAGACATTACAACACTGACGCACACACAAGATGATACAACATTGAGGTGCACAAATGACAATACTACACTGACGCACACAGAAGACAGTACAACATTGACGCGCAAAAAAGACAAAATCATCACTAACGCACACACAAGATAATACAACACTGAAGCATACGCTAGACGATACAACGCTGACGCACAAAAAAGACAATACAACATTGACTCACACACAAGATAATACAACACCGACGCACAGACAATACAATACAATACTGACGCACACACAAGACAATACAACACTGCTGCACACACAAGACAATACAACACTGAGGCAATCTAAGACAATACAGCACTGAAGCACACACAAGATAGTACAACACTGACGTACACTAAAGACAATACAACACTGAAGCATACACAAGATAATACAACACTGACCCACACAAAAGAAAATACAACACTGACACACAAAAAAGACAATACAACATTGAAACACACACAAGACAATACAACACTGACACACAAACTAGACAATACAACACTGACGCACAAAAAATAATACAACACTGAGGCACATACAAGACAGTACTTCACTGACGCACACTCATAATAATATATCAATGACGCACGCACAACATAATACACCACTGACGCACACTAAAGACAATACAACACTGATACACACATAGAATAATACAACACTGACGTACACACAAGACAAAACAACATTAACGCACAAACAAGAAAATACAACACTGACGCACACACAAAACAGTACAACACTGACGCACACACAAGACATTACAACAATGACGCACACACAAAACAATACAACACTGACGCACGCTCAAGATAATACAACACTAACTCGCACACAAGATATTACAATACTCACGCACACACAAGACAATACAACATTGACGCACAAAAGACACAAAACAACATTGACGCACACACAAGACAATGCAACAGTGACGCACAAAAAAGACAATACAATACTGACACACGCTCAAGACGATACAGCATTGACGCACACAAAAGAGAATACAACACTGACGCACACACAAGACAATACACCACTGACGCACACACAAGACAATACAACACTGACGAACACTCAAGACAATACAGCACTGATGCACACACAAGTTAATACAACACTGACGCACACATAAGACAATACAACAAGGACGTGCCACAGTTTCATGTCGTGTTTCTCAACATTTGAGACGATGTGCCAAAGTTTCAAGTCATGGTGCTCAACATGTGACGTAATGTGCCACAGTTTCATGACATTGTCTTTAATATGAGACAGTATGTGCCACAGCTTCAAGGCATGGTCCTCAATATGTAAGAGGATGTGCCTCAATTTCATGTTATGGTCCTCAAAATGGGGCAGGATGTGCTAGGGTTTCCTGTCATGGTCCTTAATAATGACAGGATGTGCCACAGTTTCATGTAGTGTTCCTCGACATGTGACATGATTTAATCGCAGTTTCATGTCAAGGTCCCTAACATGTGAAAGGATTCGCCAAAAGTTCATGTTATGGTCCCCAAAAAGGGAAGAGATGTGCCCAAGTTTCATGTCATGGTCATCATCAAGTGACAGGATGTGCCACAGTTTCATGTCATGATCCTCAGTATGTGATAGGGTGTGCCAGAGTTTCATTTCGTAGTCCTCAACATGTGACAGGATGTGACAGAATTTCATGCCAGGGTCCTCAACATGTGACAGGATATGCTACAGTTTCTTGTCATGGCCCTCATAATGTGAGAGGATGTGTCGCATTTTCATTTTATAGTCCTCAGAATGTGAAGGGATGTGCCAAAATTTGAAGTCATGGTCATCATCACGTGACAGGATGTGACACAGTTTCATGTCATGGTCCTCAATATGTGACAAGATGTGCAGGAGTTTGAAGTCATGGTCCTCAATATGTGATATGATCTTCCAAAATTTTATGTCATAGTTCTCAAAATATGACAGGATGTGCTAATGTTTCATGTCACATCCCTCAACATGTGAGAGGATGTGCCATACTTTCATGTCATGGTCCTCAACATGTGACAGGATATACCACAGTTTCATGTCATGGTCCTCAACACGTGAGATGATTTTCTATAGTTTCGTGTCATGTCCTCAACATGTGAAGGGATGTGACCGATTTCCATGTTATGGTCTCAACATGTGAAAGGATATAACGGAGTTTCATGTCAGGGTCCTATATATGTGAAAGGATGTGCCACAGTTTCATGTCATAGTCCTCAACATGTGACATGATTTGCCATAGTTTGATGCCATGGACCTCAGTATGTGACAGGATGTGCCAGAGTTTTATGTCATGGTCTTCAGCATACTACAAGATGTGCAAAAGTTTCATGTCATACTCGTCAACAAGTGGTATGATATGCAGGAGTTTGCCAAAGTTTCATTCGTGCTAATCAACTTGTGATATGATTTGACAAAATTTTATGTCATAGGCCTCAACATGTGACAGTATCTGCCAAAGTTTCATGTCACATCCCCCAAGATGTGAAAGGATGTGCCACGGTTTCAAATCAGGGTCGTCAATGTGTGAAAAGATGTGCCAAAGTTTCATGTCACGGTCCTCAACATGTGACATAATGTGCCATATTTTCCTGTCATGGTCCTTAACATATGAGAGGATGTGCCATATTTTCATGTCATAGCCCTCAGCATGTGACAGGATGTGACACAGTTTCATGTCATGGCCCTAAACATGTGGCAGGATGTACCACAGTCTCATGTCATAATTTTGAACGTGTGAGATGATATGCCACAGTTTCATGTCATGATCCTCAACATATGACAAAATATGCCAGAATTTCATGTCAGGGTCCTACATATGTCACAGGGTGTGCTAAAGTTACATGTCATAGTATTCAACATGTGACAAAATGTGCCACAGGATCATGTTATGATCGAAAACATAAGATCGGCCGTGACTGAGTTTCATATCACTGTCATCAACATACTACAAGATGTAACAGAGTTTCATGTCATGGTGCCCAACATGTGACCTGATATGCTACAGTTCCATGTCATGGTCCTCAAAATCTGACAGGATCCTCAACATATGATAGAATGTGCCAAAGTTTCATGTCATGTTCCTCAACATGTGAGAGGATGTACCAAGTTTCATGTCATGGTCTTCAACATGTGACAGGATGTGTCACATCTTCAAATCATGGTCCTCAACATGTGAGATGATTTTCTGCAGTTTCATGTCATGGTCCTCAATATGTGAAGGGATGTGACTGTTTCATGTTATGGTCTCAACATGTGAAAGGATGTGACGCAGTTTCATGTCAGGGTCCTATATATGTAATAGGATGTGCTACAGTTTCATGCTATACTTCTCAATATGTTAGAGTATGTGCCACAGTTCCATGTCATGTGCCTCAAAATGTGACAGGATGTGCCAATGTTTCATATCATGGTTCTCTACATGTGACAAGATATGCGTGAGTTTCTTGTCATGGCCCTGAACATGTGACAGGATGTTCCAGAGCTTCTTACCATAGTCCTTACCATGAGATATGATGTGACAGAGTTTTATGTCATGGTCCTCAACATGTGACAGAATGTGCCGCAGTTTAATTTCGTGGTCCTCATCATGTCTTAGGATGTGCCACAGTTCTATGTCATGGTCCTCAAATTTTGACAGGATGTGTCAAAGTTTCATGCCGTGGTCCTCAACATGTAAGAGAATGTGCCACATATTCATGTCATGGTCCTTAACATGTAACAGTTTGTGCTACATTTTCGCGTCATAGTCCTCCACATATGAAGTGATTTCCCAAAGCGTCATGTCATGGTTCACAATATGAGACAGGGTTTGCCATAGTTTCATGTTATGGTACTCAGAATGTGACAGGACGTGCGGAAGTTTCATGTCATGGTCGTCATCATTTGACAGGATGTGCCAGGGTTTCATGTCATGGTCCTCATCATGTGACAGGATGTGCAACAATTTGTCATGGGTCTCAGCACGTGATAGAATGTGCTAAAGTTTCATATAACAGCCCTCAATATATGACAGGATGTGCAAGAGTTTCATGTATTAGCCTCAATATGTGACGTGATCTACCACATTTTCGTGTTATGGCCCTCAACATGTGACAGAATGCGTCACACTTCAAATCATGGTCATTAACATGTCTGAGGATGTGACAGATTATCATGTTATGGTCTCAATATGTGAAAGGATGTCAGGGTCCTATATATGTGATAGGACGTACCACAGCGTCATGTCATGGACCTCAATATGTGACAGGATGTGCCAGTTTCATGTCATAGCCCACAATATGTGACATGATTTGCCAGTTTCATGTCATGGTCTTCGACATGAAAGAGGATGTCACAGAGTTTCAAGTCATGGCCCTCAATATGTGACAGAATGTGCCACAATTTCTTGTCGTGGTCATTAACATGTGACAAGATTTGCCACAGTTTCATATAAAGGTTCTCGACATGTAACTGATCTTCCAAGGTTTCATGTCATGGTCCTCAACATGTGACAGGATTCCACAGCTTCTTACCATAGTCCTTACTATGAGATATGATGTGACAGAGTTTCATGTCATTATCCTCAACATGTGACAGAATGTGCCACAGTTTAATTTTGTGGTCCTCATCATGTCGGAGGATGTGCCAAAAATCCATGTCATGATCTTCATCCTCTGACAGAACGTGCCACAGTTTAATGTCTTGGTCCTCAACATGTCAAAGGATATGCCAGAGTTTTATGTTGTGGTTTTCAATCTGTTACAAGATGTGACAGAGTTTCATGTCACAGTCCTTTACAAGTGGAAGAATATGCCACGGCTTCATATCATGGTCTTCAACATATGACATGATGTGCCACAGTTGTAAGATACACACGCATGCCATTAATTTTTCATTAGTTATTTGTAATTATTATCTCACTAATAATATGTGTTAACA
>JAYMFT010030804.1:0-15000 GCA_038088735.1 Panulirus argus
ATATATATATATATATATATATATATATATATATATATATATATATATATATATAGCGAACGACAAGGTACGAGCAAAACATGCCCCAATCAAGGCCATCTTGGGTGAAAGAAAAAAGTTAAAGGGAAACGAAAGTAGAAATTATTCATGGCACTACAAGTGTTTGCTGACCTGACTCTTAAAGGGAGAAAGGCTATATGAAGAGGGAAAGACGAAAGAGGGAAGAGAAATCCTAAGCTTAGCTGTTCGTGGGAAGAAGGGGGTTTGATAACAGTCAGTCCTCGAGTGGCCGGTCTCCACACAGAAGCTGTGGGAAGCAGCAGCCAAACGCGTGGTCTAAACCTTAGGGGTGGCGACACATGCAGACTGTTCACGACAGCAATTAGTGTTACTATTTAATCTTTTATCGGTAATATGCCTCTTCACAGATTCATGATATGATTTGTAATAATTTTTCATCAGTAATATTTCTAATATACTGTACCTCTTCTGTTCCCTCCTTTTCATCCGAGCTCAAACATACTTGGCCCACCTTTACTCTGTAAACACTGGTTGCTGTATCTCCTATATGTTTACCATAGTGTGTCTGCTTTCCCTTACTTCCATATATCTCTTAAGCAATTTATTATTATTGTTGTTCTCTTGTTTCATGTGTTTGTTGTCGTTAACTACCGCCTTCGATGAAAACTTAATAGAATTTGTTGTAAGAGAGCCCAAGCTTCAAATTTTGAAATTCCTCCACCCATTCTGTATGTATCCTTAGAAAAATTGTTCAGTCCTCCGTTAATCACATCCGCCTTTTCATTTGGTTTTGCTTATCCTCACGTCCTTCTTTCTTCAGTTGCAAGTCACGGGTACTCAGTGATCACCTTTTTCAAGCGTAGCTTTTTTTTTGGAAGGTTTATTGTGCAGTAGCACAAAGCGGGCACCAGCCCGCCGGTGGGGAGTAGGATATGTAACAGTGGTCACTACTCGCGTCACATCCCAACCCCATGCTCAGGGGGGTCGGTAACCGCCCAGCAGTGTAGTGAAATAATCCCCGGTGAGCAGCCGGGGAGCGAACGCGCGACCACTGAGGGACTCGCAGCGCCCTAACCCACCACACCGCCAAGGCGGCTCTGCAGATGGTCTTTAAGTCTACAGGATACTGCACACATAAATCAAATTTATCCTTGTAGTGTATAGGCACATTGCACACATGCTGATACTATTTAATTCTGAGGATTGTGGCCCGGGTTCCCAGCACAAACACCACGGCTGGTGGATGTCTTTCACTGAATAAAGCGGAGTGGAATAACACCAGTTTCCCTGAACCCCAAGAACCCTGCAAACCTGCAACGTAACACTGGCGACGAGGATGAGCGAGGTTGTAACAACGCGTGGTGGAGCTGTTAAAGAAAACAAAACGAAATTTCTGTGATATGCAATCGATAGATTTACTCTTTAGAGGCACTATGATATATACCAATTAGCCCGCACATGTATATTTAGGGAGACATGTAGTTTACCAGAATGAAAAACTAAAGATCGCAGACATGTAGTTTACCAGAATGAAAAACTAAAGATCGTACGGGATACATTCTCCGCCGAAAGGTATGTGTGTTCCTACGTTTGTTTTCCCCTGCGCAGGCGCTGGGGAGTGGATCACGTGATTTCTCGGTTCCACATAATCCAATCAGGGAAGAACATTCTTTATATTTAGCCAATAGTCGCTCGTAATACTGAGTAGGCGGCTGGGGGCTCGAAATTTGGATCAGTTTTAGGATGGAGTCGTCTTGTAGTGGTTGCTATGTGACGAAAGCTGTAAAATTACTTTTAAACCTGCTCCGACACTGGAAGAATTGACGACCACCCGCAATCTGATCCCTCTTGGTGCCTGCGCTTTTGACTCTAATTAAGGTAACTTGTTAAAGTTCTGGTAGGCTTTCCGGGGGCGGAGCCCTTAGTCACGGCAGGTATAGGCACACCGGGTGTCCAGGGGAGAGCCCCCGGTTAGGAACACTCCTCCACTAGATAAGGTTCATTAGATTAGGACAGTACCATAAAATTTCGGCTGAAGAATATGTTTTTACGATGGAATTTTATGTGAATCGGACGATTTTGCCTCTTTTCTACAGCGAATCACTTGTTTCTGACTCTCCCTCACCCAAAACCGAATTTCCTCAAAATTGTTATTGAAAAGGGGGGGGGGGAGTGAGTTTTTCTCAGAAACAAGTGATTTGTAAGAGAAATGAAGGTAAAAATCGTTCGAACCACATCACATACCGTCAGAAAAGCATACCGCTCACCAAAAATAAAAAAAAAAAATGGGTGAAAACTGTAAAATTACTGGTGGACACAAGCAAGGCTGATGGTCCTGACAGCATCCATCCCCTTGTATTGAAAGAGTGTGCTTCTGAACTTGAACCTGTGCTTACTCGTCTGTTCCACTTCTGGTTAATAACCAGAACTTTTCCTTCATGGAAGCGTACGCTGGTACATCCCATCCCTAAGAAGGGTGACCGTTATAACACCGAACTATCGTCATGATGCTTCGACATCTACCATTTCCAACGTCCCAGCCTTTTTGAATCCCTCCTCAACCCCAGTATACTTTGACATCTTGAATCTCCCAGTCTTCTCTTTGATCACCAGTATAGCTTCTGTAAGACGAGATCTCTTGGTGATCTTTCCAATCTTACTAACGTCTGGTCATCATCCCTGAAAGGTTTTAGGAAATTCTGTGAAGTTGCCCTTGACATATCCAAAGCTTGTGGCAGTATGTGGCATCGGGGTCTCATCTCGAGTCTCCCCTCTTTTGGCTACCCACTCTCACTTTGCTCCCTCATATCTAGCTCCCTCTCTGACCGATCTGTCTCCGTGATTGTTGATGGATCAACCTCCCCCTATCTCCATCAACAGTGGTGTCCCTCAAAGTTCTGTCCTGTCTTTTACATTATTTCTCTTACTAATGATTTCCTCTCTTCCACAAATAACCAAATGCACTCATTACTTTGACGACTCAACACTGCATTCTTCCACTTCCTTCAATTTTTCTTTTACTCGATCTGCATCTCGTGTTGACCAACTTCCTCAGTAAAATCAGACTTCGACGGGTTATCTCATTGGGGTAGACGAAATCTGGTTAAGTTTAATGCCCCCAAGACCCAGTTTCTACCCATCTATCTATTGAAAATTCCTTACAACTTTCCTCTCTATTTTGACGGTTCTGTATTTCGACCTCATGACTCATTAAACATACTTGGTACAAATGTAACATCCACTCTTTCTTGGAAACCCCACATTACGGAAATAACTAAGTCTGCCTCTAATAAACTAGGAGTCCTGTTCAGATGTCTTTTCTTCTCAACAGTTGGTCCGTTAATGCAAACGACTGATCTGTCCATGTATGGAGTACTGCTCTCGCATCTGGGGCGTGTCTAGCTCTGTATCATTATGGGACAGAATGGCCTCTTAAGGGTGAGGCACTAAAGGCCAAAAAGTGGCACTGGAGTTCTTTAGTTCTGGAGACTCTGTTGCCGTGGCCACCCATTCGAGGGAGTTCCATTTGGAACAGGCGTCAGAGATTAAATGAATAGATAGCTGCATCCTGTAGCAGGGAAATGATGGGCTTCTTGAAAGTGAGAAGTTCTTCGACGAAATTGTACTCCGTTCCATCCACTGACGATATAAGCCCTCGCTGAAGATAACTTTGTGCGAGCGGTGTAACCAGCAGTTTTATAACGCATATCTGAATCCTCACTCATATCATATGACTTGTCATCCAGGTGGATTACATTGATTTAAAAGACTAGATTCAGGCCAGGGCTAACACTGCTTGGAAGTTGGGTAACGTTGACTGGTATGACTATTTAAGAATTACATTGCAGATATCATTTATATTGTATACCTTGTCATCCAATTCGAATTCGTCTAAATGGACTTTGCAAGGCCCCTGAGAGGAATTTTATCAGGGGGTACAAAGTTTCTTTCGAGCCCCATTCCTTCCCTTCTCCATTAGTCATCCTGTTTTTATCCACTACGGTTTTATGCCATGAGCTGTATGGCCAAAAAGGGTATGGAAGATGAGAGAGGGGGTGGAATGGAGCGCTCTTGATTTTCTGCATTTTCTGAGATCCCAGGAAATTCCCGGCCCCTCTTTTGGACCCCCGGGCCTGGTTGTTATGTACCTCCTGCAACCCCCGTCCCGTCTCAGAGGCCTTGAGACTTTGTTCAGGGGGGTTCAGGGAAGGAGACCTCCCGGTTGGGGAGTTAGGTTAGGTGAATTGGTTTGTCTTAAAGATATGGTTTAGATATTACCTTTATCATGTAATATGAGAACATTCGGATGGTGTCATACCAGTAACTGGTCCATTTCGGAAATTTGCCAACAAAAGGAAAAGTTCCTGTTTTCTCCACAGTTTTGCTAATATTCCTGAAATTTGCGAAATACGTCATTAGTTTCGTTTGGTTATGTCTCTGATTATTGCGTGACAAAAGTCATTACATTGTAAATGTGTTTAAGCGAATCACAAGTGCTTATTACACAGGAGTTACGGTGAATTCATTCAGAACTGCACTCTACGCTGCAGTTTACCAAATATTAGGATTTTTTACGCTATAGTTTATTTGATATTACACTCTACGCTATACTTTATTTGAAACAATTTTTAAAATAATTTTCAAGGTACGAAGAAAAAGCTAGCTTACTTTGGGTATGCATACCTTACTTTTTGGGCTAGATTCTTTCGTTTACAACAGTTTTTGATACGTGAGACATTAAATTAATATTAGTAAAAAATTTTGTTTCTCAATCTGACGTAAGTATTCTTTTGTGTGATTAGTAGTTGAAAGATCAACACTGAAAATTTTTGAATGAAATACATTCTCTGAAAATAATGTCTACCTCAGTAGGAACTGTGAGCAAAGTCGTTCAAAACTTCATATCACACAATCATATACGTACTGGTTAGTTATACTTTGTTTTAAGCCTCACGTGTTCACTCTATCCTTCTTTTTCCTTACACAGGATACACATTTACATCCACATGTTCTTTTTCGTCATTTTCTCTTTCTAGAGTTCCCAGTGTGCTGAAGCCATCTGAAACCAAATATCTCAATTTTCTCATCTGTTCCTCTCATGACGACAATACACAAACACCCTCTCTTTGCCTCTTATGCTTCTGATTACACCCAGTGTGCTGGCAATATTTTCGTCTTAAAGCTATTCCCATATCTTACCCTGAACTGTTTGTTTTCCGTCGCAGACTACGTGGAGTTGGAGATCATATTCTCTAGTACAACATTACAAGCCTTTGGCTTATGCAGCCTTGCTCATAAAAACATGTCTGATTGTGGAGTGAATCCTGTCACGAATCATTAAGGTTGCACTGAAAAAAATATCGTAATGAAGGTATGGGGTTGGAAAGTTATGTAGATTTTGCACTTAATTTTATGGGGAGTTTAGCCTGTGACAAAATACGAGAAGGGCAACAGGCCAAAAATCACTAAAATTACCTTGACATGGAAAGTCTCTAAGGTAAGAGCTGTGGGATTAGACCAGATAAGACATATGTATACATAAAAGTTGGTAAAGATTAAGTATTAGATAAACTCTGTGGTAGATTTGACTGTAAGAGAATGTTTACTGTGAAAACTAATGAATGATTAACATATGAATCAGAGATATCACACAACCATGACGCACTGCCGACCATTAAACAGCGGTTAGTCTGGCCTATAGGGCATGAAAGTGAATGACCTTGAGGAAATAATGAATTTCAAAAAAAAAAAAAAATCACAAATCTAGAACTCGATAATATCATTGGCAATAATCTTTTCAACCTAGAAAGCCAACGTAATTAATCGATTAAACAGCGAACAAAATCTCTAACATTCCTTTTCCTGACGTACCAGATGTTGCTCGGCCTCTGCCAGTGACTACCTAACAAGCCACGTCAGGAGGCCTGGCTCTGGCTCTGGCTCCCTCGTCAATATGTTCCTCTAAAGTTAACGTTAGACACGTCTGTGGAATGAAAGACTCGGTATGTAACTTTGATAAAGTTCCGGTCGGGGATGATATGTAGGAAGAGGAAAACGGATAGGCAAAAGAAGGAAGAGAATTCCACAGCACTGTTCGAGGAAAGGAAAAGGGTATGGTCAGTCCTCGTGTGGGAGGTCTCCACACAGAATCTATGGGGGGCAGCAGCCAGTCGCATGCTGCGGGTGCAGTCCTTAGTGGTTGGGAAACACGCAGACAACTCATGCGTGAAGTGTGTGTAAAAAAGAATACTCGCAAAACTGGAAGAGGTTAGTAACATTATGACGCATAGTAAGGGATGATTGAAGTAAGATGATTGCGGTTTATAAGGCGGAAGGTTGGATTCCACTGGCTGAGAGAGAGAGGTGGGAGAAGAGCCATCCCAGGTATGTGAGCAGCACGTCATGCTGGGGAGAATTAGAAAGAATTGATTTTGAGACCTATACAGGACCCCGAGCTTTTGGGAGGATTTTGTGGTGTTCATTACGTAAAGTTTCTACGATAGAGCTTATGGTTATGCTCAACATTATGTATCTTGTTCTATGCCGAAATGTGGCGTTCTGAAATTTGATTGCAGGAAACGAGTAAAATTTAGAATGCTGTAAATAGAAAATGTGCTTTTGCATCGTTGAATATCACTAGGTTACTGCTTTCCATTCTTAGATTCCACACAGGTCTGAAAAAAGTGGCGATATGTTTAGTGCGAGAGAGAAAAGAAATGGAAGTATGTGTGAAGTATGAAGTATGTAAGGGAGAATCATAGGCATAAGACTGAAGAGATTTAGGGGTTGAAGAAAGAAAAGTTGTTCATGGAGAGAAGAAACAGTAGTCGGTAGGACAGAACCCTGAGGGACACCACTTATAGCATCAGTGGAAGAAGCAGCTTCATCAACGACCTCTGCGATGAAACGACCAAAGAGGAAGCTGTGATATATAAAACATAGACAGGAAGAAAAGCCAGACGAACGAAGTTTAGAAAACGAAGACTTATTCCTCAACCAGTCAAATGCTTTGAAGACGTCGAGGGGCCACGAAAAAGTTTCATTAAAATCCCAGAGAGAGGAGGACCAGAAGTGATCTGAAAGAGGGAAATGAGGCTCCAAGTGTTTAAGAGTCAGGTCTGTAAACACCTGTGGAGCTTAAATTAATCTTTGCAGCATTTCACTTCCTCATACCTACTGTGTTACCTCTCATCCGAGGTAGCTGGGGCAGGCTGTTGCCAATTCTAACGCAGCCACTATAGCACATATCTATATATATATATATATATATATATATATATGTCTATATATATATATATATATATATATATATATATATATATATATATAGAGAGAGAGAGAGAGAGAGAGGTCATTGCCTTATTCCTTATCCCATCCGTACGTAGCAGCAGGGAACAGACTGGTATGGTATGTACATGCAGGATGACTCGGTAAATACCTGTGTATAAGTAATGTTTAATGGGCCACCGTAAATTGTGTGGGTGGAGGACCGATACAGCCTGTGTGTGTGTGTATATGTGTGTGTGTGTCGTTACTGCTATGTTACGGGGAGAGAGTTTTACACTCGTATTGCCTCGTCTCTTAAGTTTGTATGTATTGGCCGTTTTTCCTCTTATGTACACACACACACACACACACCATCCTTAGTCAGGTACCCAACTATCGACCAGCCCCAAGGGGAGGATGAATACCTCCCACCTCTGGCAGATCATGTAAGTTCATCTGTTATAAGAGTGGCCCCCCAGAATCGACCCTTGTGGGGCACCACTAGCTACTTTTCCCCCAGCTTGGAAAGGTGTCTCTGACATTTGTCTCCTGTTCCCTCCAGCTCATCAATGAAGCAGCCTTTCTTTTGATAGCCTAAATTCTGTATTTCTTTTACCATTTCATTCGAGAATAGATTTAAAGTGCTCATTGGTGGTCTAAATACTCACAGTTGACACAAACTTCTTTCTTTTCAAGACAGTAGGTTACTGTCATAGAAGCTGATAGATAAGTTAGGCATAATCTCTTTGTTTCGAACCTGTATTGTATCAAAGCAGCTCTCTTTGGTTCTCGTTTCTCCTCTGATTGATTCTTGGATGACTAACATTTATTCACCTCCAGAAGCTCCTATTACTAATCCTATGATCCTCCCCTTAATCTCTTTTCGAAATGTCCGAAAAGTGCTTCTCCCTCTGGACATAAGCAAGGCCTCCGACCTAGCGCCTGTGCTTGCTCGTCTATTTCGTTTCTGTTTTAAAATCACAATTTTTCCTTCTTCTTGGAAGCATGCGTTGGCACATCTAAAACCTAAAAAGGATGACCGTTTTAACTCCTTTGACTATGTCCTGTTGCTCTGACATCTACGATTTTCAGTCTTTGAATGCCTCCTCAACTCCCATATTCTCAGACATCTTGAATCCCACAGTCCTCACTGATAACCAGTATGGCTTCCATAAGGCAAGATCCATTGGTGATATCCTTTCCTATCTTATTAATGTTTAGTCATGATCCCTGACCCTTGATATATCTAAAGCTTTTGGCAGGACGTGCCATCGGTGTGTCACATCTAAGCTTCCCTCATTTGGTTTCCCTTCCTCACTTTGCTCCCTCGTATCTAATTTCCTCTCTGGCCGATCTGTTTCCGTGGTTGTTGATGGATCAGCCTCTCCACCATTAACTATGGTGCCCCTCAGGGTTCTGTCATGTCTCCTACACTTTTTCTTTCAATCAACAATTTGATTTCCTTAGCAAATAACCAAATGCAATCATACGCTGACGACTCAACTTTCCATTCATCCACGTCCTTCAAATCTACTCCTCCTTTTCTCACTCGATCTGTATCTTGTCTCGACACATTTCCCTTAATGAACTCAGATTTGAACTGGATCTTTTAGTGGGATGGACGAAATCTGGTTAAGTTTAATGCCTCCAAGACCAAGTTTCAGCTCATCTCTCCACCGGAAATTCCTTACAACTTTCCTCTCTCATTCTTTGCTACGTTTATGTAAAGGATTCATCCGTCTTGTATAGAGTATTGCTCTTACATATGGAGTGGTTCTAGCTGTCACATATACGCTCATCGGGAGGGACTTTCGCGTACACTTTATACTCTCTCTCTCTCTCTCTCTCTCTCTCTCTCTCTCTCTCTCTCTCTCTCTCTCTCTCTCTCTTCCCCCATGACACTACCCACACGCTGTCTTATCACTGTGGCCGGGTCTGAAAGCTTGCGTCGGATAGAAAGAAGGAATTCGGGCGATGTTGTATATAAGGGACGTGCTGTCAGTGGAGCTAAACCCAGACATACGAAGTGGCCAGGGGATGGTGAATCATGAGCCCTGGTTTCGGTACACCGCAGGACGGGACTGCCACACGTCGTTGGCTCCCTTGATCCAACCTAGCCTGCCTTGCCCTTCGCATGGGACCTCATAGCTGATAACCTTCCCCGCGGCTGCATTTGAGACGCTGCAATCCCCCCTCCCCCATCCTCCCTCCCCCCCAAAGAGATAAGAGGTTCACAGTGTAATCTTATCTGGTTGGTTTTGTCCGGAGGGCCAATTATGATCACGCGTGATATGTTATCTCCAGTGTAACATGGGGCTACAGGGAGTGGTACACGAGGCGGAGGTGAGTCAGGTGTGATTATTTCCAGTGGATTGTTTTGCTGGTCTGCTGGGCGGTGGGCCTTTTCCAAGTGGGAATGACACCCCCTTGACCTCGACGGTACGACCCTTGGGTATGATGAACCGTCCTTATACTTGAATATTTTCAAGTGTTAAGTCAAAGGCCAGGCCATCATACTTACCCAAAAGGGTCGAACTGCGTGCTAAAGGGCCGTGTAACAGTCGTTCTCTAGAGGTTAGATGTATCCATGGGTGGCTATCTTTGTTGTAGGACACGCCCATACAAGTCCGTAATCATGTGCTCCTTACTCCGTTGGACTCATGGTTTGGCATGGGACTTGTACAGTACATGTGGGTTCTTGTACGTGGGGCTTGTGCTTGTGCCTGGGACTTGTGCATATAGGCTGCTCTTGTCCATGGGGGCTGTGGTGGTACGTAGGACGTGATCTTGTGCGTAGGACAGGTATTTATTCCAGGACTTAACTTTAGGATATGTGCTTGTAGACTCGTTCATAATGCGTGGAATTCATTCGTAATGCGTGGAACTCTTTCTTGGCGCGTGAGACTAGTTAGAAATGCGTGGGACTCATTCGTCTTAAGCCTAATTCTAAGACCACATACATAGATCTCTGTGTATATGGCCCTTGACAAATGCATCAGATGTAGCGTATGTATAACTTTCACCTTTGTAACATCGCCGATGTATCCTTTCTCTTGCTGTGGTCACTGTAATATCACCCACTGTATCCCGTATATAATCTAAAATACCGCTGTAAAGTACACCCACACATTTGACTATTTTATGATGAATATTCTTCCTCTGTGATGATTGTGTCATCGAGACAACCCCGCCAGTGTAAGCAGGGCGCTTCGCCCCGACACCTTCACTATAATGTAATCCCGCGCATCCTTTATGGCCAGAACCTCCGTTCTCTTTTTTCAATTGGGAGGTTATGAAGGAAAATTGAAGAGGTTGGTCAGAGTAGGTGAAATGGAGAAACAAATTTATAGACTGTAAAGCTGTCTAGTGTAAGCTTATCAAAGTGTATACATACTTATGTATTTCTGATGTCTCATTTTTGCATCCCTGATATACTTGTGTTTGCAGGATCCCCGGGTCGCGTAGGGTGGAGGACGTCGATGCCCCCTAGGCGGCAAGGGGTCCAGCTGTGCCAAAGATGACCGTCTCTACCACCAGGTCAGACTCGTTTTCATTCTTCTTCCCAGCATTTGTTTCTTTAAGTGATCCAGGACGAACAACAGATTAGCATTACACAGATATGGGAAGGCCAGATGTTCGTGGTCTCATGACGTGATGTGACTTTTCTTGGGACATATATTTCAGTTTGTTCAACTTTCAACTTACTGTAGACTTTCATTAGTAGAAGCTGTAGAGGTTAGGCGGGGACACCCAGCGAGTATAGTACACAGTATGGCGATACATCTACACTCTGTTTGTTGGTTGTCAGACGTTAGAGACGTCAAAGCTAAAAGAAATACAGTTGAAAATCTGTTTATATGACGATCGTGTATTTGGAGAAGTCTTGATCCTCATAAACCACTTGGTTTGGCTGCGTGTGGCATCGAACCCCACTTCCCGTGAAGTGAAATGCGATAGGCTTCCATTGTTGTCTGTCCGTATGCATCGTGTCCAATGGTAAATGTTTTGAGCGCTTGAGACACCGTGTTTGACAGTGAAGAAGAGCTCCCTCGATGGTCAGTACAAACTTTCTCACAGGTCTCGAGTTGCATGACGGCTAAATTGCACTGCCGTGTCAAGGGGACTCAAAGGACTGAAATATCTTTGAATCATTCGTTACACTCTACATTTATGCGTCTGATGTAACTTTACCAGCCAACATTTTCTGGTATATCTTGCCTCATAACGCTAGAGCCACCCACACTTTCTGGATCCGACGTTATGAGGCCGTTACATCCAACGTGTGCAGACAGTCACTGAGTTCTTTTCAATGGAACAGCCGCCCTGGAAGGTGGCCCACGACCTCCTTAGGAGTGGGAACATTTCATCACCAGTGAGTTAAAAAGAAAACAAGAGTTCCACCTTCACACAATAGTGGGCAGTTTTGATATCAAGCCGACTTTGAACGTATTACTATTACTATTACTATTATCATTTTTCTTCCAACAGTATTCTTTTTTTTTTTTTGTCTAAATGTCATTAAACCACTTTTCATTGTGGTGTCGTCACCCATGTAGTGCCAGCTTGCACTCTCACGTTCTCCCACAAATACGTTTTCTTTAGTTCTTTACCTCTGACGTCACTGCTTAAGCAACCTTCCACCCGAGGAAACTGGTCTTAGTTGTTTATATTTTTTGTAGGTATCGTGCGTGTGTTTCCCAGACTCGCAGGTTACATGTGTTACAAATGATTCCTCCTGTTTGTTTGTAACATATCACTAGAGTTTCCCCTAGAATATCATGTATGCAACAACTAAAAGGCATAACGACATTGTTTCCAACAAGTCAGACATGCCTACCACGCGGCTGAAGTCCTTGAGAGATCACGACTGATATGGTATCTTAACAGGTCACAACCGAAAAGCTTCTATGGATTCATACTGTGCGCCACAGAGTCCGTCTTAACGATAAGATTATACTTTCATTTATACTGAACGTACTCTATGAACTTCAGGATCAGGTGCCACGATTTGTACGTATAAATGTATATATCGCTTGGTGGTCATGACACTGGTCGTGTGCGTGGGTTCGGAATATTCTGAATGCGTGAGTACTGGTTATTTTGAACATGAATGGCACATCCAGGGAACACGGACGGCCCGGCTCCCGACCTAATGTACACACATGATATATATATATATATATATATATATATATATATATATATATATATATATATATATATGGATAGATAGCCGTGAAGCCGAGTCGGCAGCAACTTAGCATTAGAGTTGGGACCTCGGATATTAAGGATTTATATTCGCGCGGCGTTGGTGATGCCTGGACCGTTGACTACATTTCCTTCACGTGATGTTAAAGTCAGATAAAATCTTAAAAGATTTTCTTTTTTCAGCCTTTTATATGACTTGTGACTCTGCAGCTACGTCAAGAAAAAGTAAGAATTACTGAGGCCGCGTCTTTTGTTAAGCTAACCTGCTCGACCTACCAAGGTCTCTCCGCTGTTAGTCATAGGCCGTGAAAAGAAATGCTTGTACACTCGAATAGTAACTGATTGGGTCAAATTACAAACTCTGTCAGCTAATGAAATATGGTGATGTTGAAACTAGCAAATATATTTTGCGAATTAGAATATGTTTGTTGGTATGAGTTACGGATGAGCGAAGCTTACGTTACCAATTTGTACTGTGCGGGAGGGAGTTTTAACGCACTCGTGGGGCCCCATCTCTTGAACATTCTTCTGTCATACAAGCTCCTGATTTTATGTACGCCGTCTGCATTAACCAGGTCCTCAGTCAATCTGTACCAATCATCCACCACTCCAATACAATAAAAGTATCCTTTTATATCCTTATTTACAAGTTCCTTGCTTACTTTCACCTTGTATCCTTTGGTTCCTCTATCCCTACACCTCTCACAGTGCTGTTGTCTACTGTCCAGTTCGTCGATCTCATTTGAAAACTTGACGGTTGTGATTAGTTCACACCTCACTCTTCTCTCTTCCAAGGTGGGCAAATTTAAAGCCTCCAGCCTTTCCACTATAGCTTAAGCTTTCTTAGTTCTGATACCATCTTCGTCGCTCTCCTCCGGACCTTTTCTGAGTCATATGTGTTTCTTTAGGTGTCCAAAAATTGAGAAGAGTTTTATAATTTTGGTCTTATGTTGGATAAAGATTGCTTGTTAAATATTTCTTTATCCATAAACATTCAGACAGTTTATCTCCTTAGCTGTTATCTTAATATGGGGCTCTGGGATGATGTCTACTCCCGTGTCCCTCCCACACACAGAATCTTGTAACTTACTTCTTGCTATTTAATTAATCATATTGAGGCCGTCTTTCACTTTGTACAATACTCATTACATCCCCTGCTGTAAGTCAGCGCCTGTTCCCGGTCTCCTTTCTTGTAGCACTGTGCATCTCTCCAGTGACATCTTGAAGAGAAATTCATCAGGACTATGAGCTTTGTATGGGTCAAGTCCTTTTAAGTGTTCTGTTCATATGTTTTCTAGATATCTCAACGATATCCAAAACCTTCTCCCAGTTCTGTCTCACTGGCGTTGGGGCTATAGTGTTTTCCTCTGGGAAAACACTTTTGAACTTGCTATTCTCTTCCTCACATATTCTTAACGTCATCCTCGGCAATATTTCCCTCTGAATCCCTTAGCCTGACTAGCTGTTCCGTGACTGACAACCGGCTCCTGATAGATTTAGGAAATAGTTTTGGATTTTCAGTTGTCTCGTTCACTATCTTAGTGTTAAAGTTTCTTTGTTTCTCTTTTCGTCCGCTATACTCATTCAGTGCTATTCTTATACCTTGCCTCTGCTAGCTGGCTAAAATGACGTCTGTATCTTCGCCACTGCACTCCTCGAAAACCTTTGCTTTATGACATCTCTTATCAAACCATTCCTTCTTCTTTCTAACCATTTCCGCTGTATTTGAGGCATGAGGTGCCCATGCCTCTACTCCATCACTGTAAGTTTCACATAACCTCTTAACACAACGCCCTGGTCCCTGGCTTTATGATAGCCTATCCTTGCTGGCTGGGTAGTCAGACCTTGGCCCTCATATATATAAATTAGCTTATGTCGTTTTCAAATAATAATTAAGTGTTTTTGTTTTCATGTCGTACAGATAACAAAGACAACCTTACTCTTTGAATCCATCTTTAGGTAAAAATTACAAAACCCGGCTCTAACGCTAAAATCATCGGCAAACAAACTCTCCCTTGACATGCGTCCTCGTGCGACCTCTCATCCATCCATTTAGTCTCCCATCACACCGGATGGAGGTGAGAGGACGCTGTGTGAACATCGTGTGGTAAAACTTACGGAGATCGTCACACCGTAAAGCCTCGCCCGCCCCTTCCAAGGTCACCCCCATCCCACCTAGGCTTCGCACCTTTCAAGATTTTATGTCGGTTTGGTCTGAAGGCTTAAGAGCGACTCTCTTGCAGTAAATTGATTCAGTGCCTTTGTTCTAGAATACCGCCATTACTCAAGGGAAAGCTACCATGATAACGCTATTGTTTTCTCAATGATCCTGCTACCAAACAAAGGGTAAGGAAAATTAACTAGTGGTAGATTAATCTCTGTCTCATATCATACGGAAGAACTTTATAAAATTCGTTTTAATTACGAATATTACAAATATGAGAGCATTTCAGTCTTGTTTTGGGGGACAATGAGCACAAAATAGAGGGCAAAACACGAATCCGG
>JAYMFT010030815.1:0-16004 GCA_038088735.1 Panulirus argus
TATATATATTCTTACATCTCACACAGAAGATGAACAAGATACTCCGAGTTTTCGTGTATATTCCAACGCCTTGTCAGGGATAGGGAGACAAAGTCAGCCACAGTAGGTAGACCAGAGAGAGAGAGAGAGAGAGAACATGACCCAGTATTCAGATAATTAAAAGATTGCAAATTGAGGAGTGGGTCAGGCGATCAGTCCAGGTGAGGTGAGGTCAACGGATATGTTTGAATGGGTCACTCCTCTAGCCAGGGTTACGAGACGATGTTGCAACTTTCAAAAGAGATAGTTATTACATGTGACACAAAAAGTTATCAACTTTATACAATCCATCAACTAATTGAATGTATTCTTTTTTTTTCAGACATGAATCTACAATTAAGGGCTCCAGTAGTCATGAGTGGTAACCTACCCAGGGTTTCAGTAGACATGAGAGGTACCCCCACCCAGGTTCCAGAAGTCGTGAGTCGTACCCCATCCAGGGCTCCAGTAGTCATGAGTGGTCCCCACCCAGGGGGCTCCAGAAGTCATGAGAGGAACCCCCACCCAAGGCTCCAGTGGTCATGAGAGGTCCGTCCTCCCAGGGCTCCGGTAGTCATGAGTGTTCCTCCACCCAGGGCTTCAGTAGTCATGAGTGGTCCTCCACCCAGGGCTCCAACAGTCATGAGTGGTCTTCCACCCTCTGCTCCAGTATTCATGAGTGGTACCCCCAACCGTGGGCACCAGTATTCATGAGTGGTACCCCCAACCGTGGGCACCAGTAATCATGAGTGGTGTACCGGGAACTTGTTAGCGACCGATAAATGTATTTCTAATAGTTTCGCGATCCTACTGACTACTTTTCCTGAACAAGAATATTCATCATAGCTCTCTTTACACTCTGAAATCATCAGAGAACAGCACCCCATTATTATTCTTACTTTGAACAGAATAATTCGATATCTGTCGGTTACTGCATATTAGATACTTTAATAAAATAATGAATTCTGTTGCAGAAAACTTTTTATTAATTTCTTCCCATCGGGATAGGTTACCTTTATTCGGTATTTTCGGTGGATACACATGTCAGTGTGAAATTTGTCACCATTTGTCATTATTTTCAGAGGGATCCAGCGCCTGTAATCGCCATCTTTACAAACGTCTGACGTCTGATGGTTCCTCAGCGTCTGCGGTGCTGAGGTCAGGCCCGGAGCCCCTGGACGGCCACCCTGGGGGCGCCGCGGGGGTAAAGTGCTCATCAGGCGGGCGGGATCGGGCTTGACTTCAGCTCTCGGCCAAGACGCCAATCCAAGAGTGATTTACGCCCCTGCCATAAAACTAAATAACGAGTAGAAAAAGCCTCGAACCACCGGTAATGCACGGGCAACACTACTGCGAGACGATTTCTTATTTCTCTCTCTCTAATGGCAGACACCGACACCAGGATGTCGATGATTTTCGAGGAAAAAACCCTCAGTTTAGCGACATAACCCGTCCATTAGAATCGAGCTCTTTATGATTTCTTTTTTTTTACTTTGGTTGAGACTTGTCTCGGCACAGGCGAGGTAATTAAAGAAGGACATATATATAAAGCAGTTAGCTGGACGCACGATGGGGTCATAATCAAGTCAAATAACTAACTCTCGACCGAGTAATGGAAACTGTTGTGTGAGGATCGGGTCGCCCGGCGGAGGTCGCGCTCCCGCCCTCCCGCTACCACAACACTGTATCACTCCGCGCTCCCATTACTCTCACGTAGGCCGCCAGATTTACTGTCCGCCACGACGAGATTTATTGAGGATCTCGGGGGAAGCAGGGGACGTATGAGATGGATTTCTTCCAAGAGGAATTACATTACGATGATCTTACTTGTGCTGCCGCTGTCATTCCTCTATTTTCCCCTCCTTGTTTCTCTGAGCCATTTTCTTCTTTTTTAAGTTCATTCTGCGAGAGGAGCTAGTTAAGTGGCGCCCCTCCCCCCACCCCCCCACCCCCGCGCCCCCTGCCCAGGGCGGCCGCGAGAAAAGTAAACAAAATTCTAAGCGGCTTCTTTGATCTCCCTGAGCGGTCGCCCGGCGGGACGCTGCTCCCTGACGAGCCCCCCAGCCTATGACGTCAGGAAGGGAGAGCCAATCACTGGTGAGCGCGGGAGGTGTAGGCCGACGCGGATGCCAATCCCGTGCAGATCATGGGGCCGGTGAGGGCTGGGGATTGGTGCAGGGGAGGCGAGTCCGGAGGGCGACGGGCCGGGCGCCCCTGAGCAGCACGCGGCGTGTGTGATGTGGCGCGGGCATGACGCCGCGCGACCTGATGGACGACCTCTGGCCTGGTCGCCGCGCCTTCTTAATGGTCGACCTTCTCCACGCCTGGCGCAAACCCCTCCAGCGGGCCCGAAGGCCTCCGCCATAGTCCAGCTTCCAGGCCGGGTCCTTACGCCCCTTACCTAAAGTTCCAGGTTCTGAACCTGACTCCCCAGGTCCCAGGTCTGACGCCCCAGGTCCCAGGCCTGACTCCCCAGATATCAGGTCTCAGGTCTGACGTTCCAGGTCCCAGGTCTGACGTCCCAGACCCCAGGCCTAACTTCCCAGATACTAGGGCCCACGCCTGACTCCCCAGGTCCCAGGTCTGACGGTTCGGGTCTCAGGTCTGAGTTTCCGAGAGACCCATGACTGTCGCCTTAGTGCCTAAACCAGACTTTGGGCAGATCACCACAATCTCACGTCCGGGGGGGGGGGGGGGGGAGTGGTGTCAGGACCTCAAGGCCACAGTCGGTCTGTCGCCAACTGTCAGGAAGTGGTCGTCCGCTTCGCCGTGATTATGGGGAACACTGTGTCTGTAACCCTGAGCTGTACTCGACGTAGGAGGGTTTCAGTCTTACATGAGAATGCATGAGAGAGTTTCATCCTACATGAAATACATGGGACCATTTCAGTCTACATGGGAGACCCAGGCAACAGAGGCTATGATGGTTTATAAGGGACTCGCCAGCTGCAGAACAGTATCAGTAGCCTAAATTTCGAGTTGATGCAGATGGGAGCAAGAATAGCGCACCAGACAGCTCCTCCTCAACCGCTAGTCCCGTCTGCCACTAGATCAGTCAGCAAGATGGTAGCAACGAGGAAACACCACGTCGTACACGGCAGATGCGCTAACGTGGATGCCTAACAGAAGTGGACGAGTGTAAAATACACTCTTCTCTCGCCACAGCTCCTGCATTCCAGCCGATGATTTGTATACAAGGAACACTGGAAACACCTACACGTTTGACTGTTATTCTTGACCAAGATAAACTGTCGATGGCCAAAATAATTAGAGTTTTTGCTCAGCCATGATTAAAAAGTACTGATGATTTTCCTTTAGGAAATATGTGAAGTTGGTTTACTGTGGTGTTTACCAACTCGGCTGTCGAAGACATATTTGCCCATGTTTTATATAACATTTTCTTCCCTCTAAAATTATTCCTGATCATTGTAACTATAAACTTAAAAGAAATATCATTGTAAGTTACATTATCGAAATTATATAGTATTCAGAAAACTTATATGACATCTCTTCGAAACGCACACTTTTATTTTTGTATATTTCCAGAAGATTATTTTTGAGTTGAGTCTTTCATCGCAAAACTTATTTATGAGAAACGAATTTAGATTTGTTGCTAAATTTTGTGTTTACTCCAGTTATCCTTCATCTCTGATAACAGTTTGGTAACCAAAGACACAGCGTATACCAAATGTGGTCTGAGAAAGATATTGCCTAAGGTAAGCCCTGCGTCTTTCACTTTCTAGTTCAGACTGTACAACGCCCTAGTCAGACCACATAGAGAATATGCTCTTCAACCACCACTTCTGATCAAAGATGGAAGAGAGAGAGAGAGAGAGAGAGAGAGAGAGAGAGAGAGAGAGAGAGAGAGAGAGAGAGAGAGAAACAAAAAACTTGAACAAATACAAGGAATGTCAACAAAGCCAGTTCCGTCACACAGATATGAATCTTACAAAAAATAAGGCACATACCTAAAACTATTCCCTCTCAAAAGAGTTGCTTCCTTCGGATGGTTTTCCCACCTACTCCCTAAACCTCAGTAATCCTTATTCCTGTAGCCTTGTGCCTCGCTAGTATCCTCGCTGCGTTTGTGACTGTTTCTACTTTGGACTTTGGTTAAGCTCAGCTCAACTTTAAGCCACGGAAAGTCAGCTCTTGCGTAATCTTTCCCCCTTTGTCTTGCATCATCCTCTTCAGCTTATCTTAAGACCGTATTGGATACTCCAGCGTACTCGGCATTTTTGTTTTTTTGTGTTCACTCCCCCAGTAACGTGGAGAGGATATTCCATTCCTCTGGATTTTGGTCTGGTGGACTACCTTCATTCGTCTGGTCGACCACATTCACTGCACTTGCTCCACAAGCTTTTCAGCCATGATGCGGACTATTACAATATTTTCGTTTCGTTGACTCACTCTGGCTTGTTAGGAGTGTAACAGGTAGATCTACATAACTCTGGCGCCAACAGGAATGTGTGCGTGAGCTCAGAGGAAGAAATAAACAATTCCTTAGAAAACATGAGAGATCGTCTCTCGGAAATATCCCTATTTCCCATCACAACATTGGTAAAATAATCCACTATCAAAACACGAAACAAAGCAAAAAATCTTAAATGTTTCCGTCCATCAGAACTTTTGACAGATAGAGATGGATGAGTCTAAGTGTGCGCTGCACCGTTACATTCTGCCAACTCAGACCCAAGTCACTCGGACTGTCGAGGTATGGGTGAGAGTGGCTCTTGCAGTAGTAGCCTGAAGGACTCACATTGCCATAAATACCGTGACAACACATAACCTGAAGCGTATGAGGACCCGTTGTGTATCGCCAGGGAACTGACAGATACTCAAGTCACGCTCTGAGGAACGAATGTGTTGTAAGACAAAAAATGAAATATGACGACATCTATGCCTCTCACTGACCACTCTGGGGTTGACATATGTCACTCCGGCCCAACAGAGATCAATCTGGGTCAGCAAGGGTCAGCTACGGAGGATTAATATAAAACATCAAACATCACTGGCTCAGGTCTGCCTCAGCGTTCCGAGTATATGGGTTCTATTCAGGAGATAACGTAATAGTAAATCTGCAGATGCCATACGACGAGTAGGACCTTCTCCCTCCCTCACAATTTTTGAGATATACACGAGGGAGGGAGGGACACTGCCTGGTCGTGCCTTGGGAACACATAAATCCCTGGGTCTCTCTCTTCGCATCCCAGCCCGGCTCCACGTATCCCAACTGGGGCTCAGAGGGAGTGAGACATTTCCATATATTTGCATATTTACTGATTACCCGATAGTGATTAGAGCGGCTGGCCGATATTACGACGAAAACGGAAGACGGGGTACGCAGATTATTTCTTCAAGTGACTAAGTACCATTAGCCACGCGGTAATTACGTTCCCGAGTTAATGGAATATTAAAAGTGATTTATGTAACAAGTGTGAAGCAATTAAGGCGAGTGGGTTGTGGGGCGGCCCACCACTGTGGCCGGGCTAAGCCTAAACAGTGGGCTGGGGCGGCGCTGCATGTTATGATATACTGTACATTGCCAGGCCACAACCGCCCAATTACCCTCTGACCCCGCCACCTGTGGTGCTGCTGTGGTGGTGCGAGGGATGAGGGTGGTGGCGGTACTGTTAGTGTTGTTATGGTGTTCCTGGCGGGGCTGGTGATGGTGTTATGATGGCGATGGTGGCGGTTGTAGTTGAGGGAGAGCTGCTGCTGGTGCTGCTGCTGTTGACGACGTACTGTTGGCCCTCTGGTGGTAGCTTCCCGAACAAGTGGACAGTGTTTAGTCCTATGGCTAGGCTACAGAACGATTGTCCTGCAGGAAATACACGCCAGAGGCGCCCGACAAAGAGGTATGACGCTGTATCTAACCCGGTTATAGATTCCTCGCAGCTGTCTTATAAGGAAATAATCCCTCTTGAGATGGGCCAAGTCGGTCTATGTTAAGGAAGGAGGCCGAGTGGTACGCTCCGTGTTTTGGTGTTGATGATGTTTAGTCTGTGGGCCGACGATGACGACCTGATGAGGGAGATGAACTGCAAACGCGGAGGGTCGAGGGTGGAGGAATGAGGGCCACGAATGATGCCATAAACTGACGACACAGCCTTGTCTGGGTGCAGCCCACCGCTGGCAGTTACAGTACAGACCTGGTGTGGGTGAGTCAGTCTGTTGGAACTTCGGCTCATTTCCCAAAAGCTGGTTTAGTCTCGTGTGAGAAATGATGGCGAGAGCGTTTACGTGGGGAACTTCAGGGCTTCATTTGCAGTCAGGGATTTTAGGAATGACTTTCTCAGATTGCCATAGGCCCGCAGGACGAGGGAGGCACTGGTGGGTGGTGCCAGACGACAGGCAGGAGGCTGGTGTGGAGTGAGGCCTGTGTCGTGAGAGGCTGGTGTTACGTAAGACAACACATCCTGGGGATAGAGTGCTGGGAAGCGACATGTCACTGGGAGACGACACAGGCCAGGAGAAGACGGACAGGACCACAGGGGTAGTCACACTTGCCATAGGGTCGACAGCGTTGGCCGGGGCTTTGGGAGTGACGGACGTCACTAGCTGGGAGGGAACGGCCGACCGTCCTCCGGAGGCAGGCCGAAGGGAATAAAGTTCACGTCAGGGAAATCTTTCCCTAGTCAGTTGGGGCGATCACTGGTCTCCCACGGGGCTCGGTCCTAAGGCCGCTATGATTCCTAGTTTCTGTAAATGACTCACCAAAAGGACTTGAATAATACATAGATGTGTTTGCGGATGATGCCTAAATCATGAGCGAAGTCAGGAGTGTCTAAGGATTGGACAACCTACAAAGAAACCTACACCGGCTCCAGCTTTGGTCACGTACATGGCTGACGAAGCTCATTCCCGACCAGATGCAGATTGGAGGTGGGATGTACTGCAAAAGTCAGACTGCAAGGTTTCAAGCTGAAGGAATTCCGGATTGACAAAGTACCAACCATCAGTGCACCACTTCGAGAGAGCTGAAGAGGTAGATTGATTAATATCAAAATTGCCCTTAAACATGTGGCCAAGAAAATGTTATCATTAAATGTATATAGCACACAGGAGACCCACATTAGAGTAATTGTCACTACTTGGTTAACCCACTGGAAAAATCATGTAGGACTGATTGAGACGATTCAGTTGTGTTGCAAGCGACAGCAAGAATAGTCAACATGGCTTCCACAGCAACAACCACCTCTCTTGCTAATTCAGTCTGATTTTCTTGTAAAGTGTATGACAGCTGGGAGAAAGGAGCAACAACCGTTGTCATTCATTTAGACTTCCGTGTTGTGAGGCCTTTCTTAGAATTCCAAATAAAGATGTCATGTACACATGGTAAAAAAAGTACCTTACCAGTTTTTGTGTGAAACGATATGACACAGCGGACGGAGGTTTTTGAGAAATTCCCCTTTGTCTGGCCTCACACTGGTATCTGTGCTTTCACGGGATCAGTCGGTTGGTTGGAGGGTGGACAGACTCAGGACCTGCATAGCATGGGCCAATGGGCCTCTTGCAGTGTCCGCACTTCATGTGTTCTTATATCGATCGCTAGCGATATTTCCTGTCATCTGCCGTAATAAATGTTATAATGATTTCATACTTCGTTGGAGACAACTAGAAAGTGGGGCTGCCGTAATCATAAGGAAATCTATCTCATATTCAGGCTTGTCAACCCGACCGTGACAACAACCGGGAAGATTCTTTTTTTTTTGAGTGTACAATAACTAGAAGCTCATATAAGCCTATATCACTCACATAGCTTTATATCTGCCAAAATATTGAGAAAATATATTGCAATTACATATTTCACAAGAGTAACAATAATATATGTTCAATATGTGCTACAGTGTAAGTCTGAGGCAAAGCTGCTCTAAGACTCCGAAGTTCTGGTTGAAGACTCTTCAATCTTTAGTACCTGTGGCCATCTTGGATAGTGATCGGGGTTGCCAGACGCAATTTAGAAAAAGGATCAGCCACGAACCATTCTTGCCGAGTTTCCTTCAAACTGGGCAGGTGGCGTTACAGAGGACTTATATAGGAAGTTCTGAAAGAGCAGGCGTCATTTGCATTATGTTTAGTTGGTGAAATATACGTTTAACAGAGAACCTTTAAGATATGTTACGAAACTCAAAAATCCTCCGTCACAGTTGAAATTTGAAGAGATCTCTATATCCCGAGCAACAGCCGCCAATATTGCATGTTCGTCGGGGTCCCAGGACACACTCTTGCAAGCGGACCATCCGAACACCGTCCCTGCCAAATTTGGTTCACGTTGGTCTGGTGGTTTCAGGGAAGGCTGAAGCGTGAAAAGTTAACTAACGGACGACAACAGATAAACGACGCCACGGCTCCATGAGAGCAAAGTACTCCTGTGTGTAATAAGGAAACAGACGAAAGACTGGAAGACGGACAGGAAGCGACAAGTTAGTACAGTATGAGAAAAATATCCGGTTTTGAAGTGGAATTAATGGCGTTCCAGAAGGCTCAAAAGTTTATTTGTGTATTAGAATAATTTAGTAATATACTTAAGATGTATATACTGATATAACAACACAGACACACTGTTCGAGGCAAGAGGGGTTCCTGTTCTCAGACACGTTGGGTTCAGACTTGGAGGAAAGAGTTTTCCAGACACACTAGGAAGTACAGTGCTTGTATACACATAAGGCCACTGGACGATACAACAAACTGACGACTAACGTCATAAACAGAAACAATAGACTCACAGCAGGAGGGATTACGACCAACATCTCCAGCAGGCAAGTTACCACAGACGAGATGGAAATGAAGGAAGATCATCTTTCTCTCTCAAACACAAACACACACACACTCTCTCTCTTTCTACCTGCCTTTCTATGCGTCTTTCTCACTTTTTTTCTGTCCCTCCCTTTTCTGTGTCTGCCTAAATCAGAAACACGCACCTTGTCTGTCTGTCACACACACACACACAGCCCCGGCCTCTTCTTCAGTGGCAGGCGCCGTGCCCTTGTGTATCCCAGCAGCAGCGGCGGCGACTGTCCCTGGATATGAAGCCCCTCACCCTGCGCGGCGGTCGGGCCTCCACCAGCGGCGCCCCGGGTCGCCCCATACATCACGTGGGCCCGACATTACCAGCGCTCGCCTCTTACTGTGATGAAAGTGTCAGTAATTTGGGCACACCATCGTAGTCCGGGATGAACTACTGCCTGGTCAGGCAGGCAGACGGACAGTGCCTTGCGATGGGGCAGTGTCGGCGCTCGGCTGGGGTAAGGGAGGAGGTCCTCGTGTTCAGGGAGGACGTAAGGGAGAGGGAGAGGGAGCTGGTGAGGGAGATATGGCAGTGGCGGAGGGTTAGTTAAGACTGTGAGTGCGAGGAAAGTAATGAGGCATAATCCCCCAACACTAACCGCCCCAGTGCCACCAAACGGCCCAGCGATACGGAGGTGCAGGTGGGTGATGGACGGGCCCGTCGCAAGACGCGCTCGGGAGCTCTATATGCAACCCGAGGCGGGGAGGACGGCGCGGCGCCCACCGAGGGCTCGGCTACCGGGAAATGCTAGAGCGGTGAGCCTCAAATTGGAGCTGGCGGTGATGAAGGACTCGGTGGTGTGACGGAGGAGGCGAGATGCAGCCACGATTGTAGCGCCGACCTGAGGAAAATTGCACACTTCCCACACCGGATATGGACCGTCGACAGATACATCAGGCGTCCGGACAAGCTTAAGGACACAGACAGCCAGACAGACAGACAGACAGACAGACAGACAGACACTGGCAGTCTCTGGCTGTCTACAGTGGCAGTGTTGCCCCGACGTATCAAAGTCCAGGACGTTTTGTTGAGTCAGGCCACAGAGGACGCCTCCTGCGGTTGGCAGCCCATCACCCTGAGTGTCTCTTGGCTCCGATCCCTTCATGCAAACGACGGTCGGGAGTTCCAGTAGTGTTTAGAGTGGCAGGCCGGAGTCCGCCTCCACTGTCTGAACTGGTGATGAATCAAAACCCTGGCGGCGAACGACGGTGCCATCTGTGAGTCCGACGGTACGACTCTTGTTCATAATGGCCTGACATTCGACCCGGCCCTTAAAGTGTGGGTGAGGCAGGGGAGACCATTAACAGCGTGTAAGTTTCCGTATATAGGTTCCAAGTAGCAGTCAAAAGGGGACAAGAATTGAATATTCCATTCATGTAATATAGGACTAACAATGATGACCCAAAATGGCTAAATAATAGAATAAAACATCTTATAGGGCAGAAGAAGGGCTTGTACAACTAGGGAAAACGGGATGAAACACAGTTTAGTGATCAATTAACACAAAAAAAGAGAATGGTAAAATCAGAGATTAGGAAGGCTAAGAGAAATTACGAAATTAAGATAGCTAATGAAGCAAAAAACAATGCCAAGGATTGAAGGATTTTTTTTTCAAATGTACAGAACGAAAGTTAGGGAGAAAATTGGCCATATGAAACCACATTCTGGTAGTAATATTAGTTGATAGTGAGACTGAAATGCGTAAAGTTTTAAATAATCATTTCATACCAACATTTACGCAGGAGGAGAATACAAGCATTCTGGTTCCACGGCAAATTTACAGGAGGGACGAAAGCGGGAAACTATGCGATATAGAAATAGATAGATTTAATATTTTGAAACAAACAGAACGATTAAAAGTAAACAAGAGTCCTGGGCCAGATGGTATTTATGTGAGGGTCTTGAAAGAATGTAAGGAGGAAGTAAGTGTTCCGCTTTTAGATACGTCTAAACAGTCTCTGGAATCAGGCGTAGTCCCTAAGCAATGGAGGACAGCAAATGTCGTTCCCATCATTAAGAAAGGGGATTGATCCACTGCCTCTAATTATCGTCCTATCAGCTTGACATCTATTGTGGGAAAATTTCTTGAATCAATTATAGCGGACAAAATACGGGAACACTTAGAGAAACATGGTCTAATTAAGGATTCACAACATGGGTTTGCAAAAGGGAAGTCATGTCAGTAACCTTCTCTCCTTCTTTAACAAAGTATATAAAACTGTTGATCTGGGTAAGAGTTATGATATTGTGTATTTAGACATAAGCAAGGCTTTTGACAGTAACTCATGAGCGTCTGCTCAGAAAAATAGCGGCACGCATCACGTGTTATGTATTCATTTAAATTAGGGCGTGGTTCACGGACAGAGAACAGAGGGTATGCATCGACGAAGTTATATCGGACTGGGGCAATGTAGCCAGTGGTGTTCCTCAGGGGTCAGTCTTGGGACGCTCTTGTTAGTTATATACAGTGATTTGCTGATGATACAAAAATAGGGGCCGTAATGAATTCAGATGCATATTCAGTGAATTTGCAGAGCTACTTAAATAGTTTATCAGAATGGGCGGATACATGGAAAATGGAACTCAATATATATAAATGCAAAACACTTTGTGTGGGTAAAGACAGGAACACTAATTACAAACTGAACAATATTACTATTGGTAAAACAGAATACAGAAGAGATGTAGGAGTATTGGTGAGCAAGGTACAGTGTTGGGTTTCATACTATGCAGTTGGTATAGATTGTTTAGAGAGAGTACAAAGGCGAATGACAAAAATTATCCTTGGAATTAGGAACCTCACTTATGAAGAAAGGTTAAAAAGGCTGAATTACACTCACGTAAGAGGAGGAGGGCTAGAGGGAATATGACTGAATTTCTTTTAAAGGGGTTAAGGGAATTAATAAAGGTAACATGAATAAAGTTTTTAGAATAGCGCCACAGGTTAGGACAAGAAATAATGGATTTCAATTGGGGGAAAAAAAATAGATTCAGGTCGGATGTGTGTAAATATTGGTTTGGGAATAGGGCAGTAGATCCATGGAATAAATTTCCAGGTACAGTAGTGGAAGCTTGGTCTTTAGGTAGCTTTAAACGAAGGTTGGATGTGGATATGAGTTCAGGCGTTGGTTGTAAGGTGGACAGACTCAGGACCTGCCTAGCATGGGCCAATAGGCCTCTTGCAATGTCCTCACTTCTTATGTTCTTATGATACCACCTTATGAGGAGTCATCACGTAGAATCAGTGACTGTATTCACATGGTTATTTTTCCATAATGTAATCGATTACATTTACGAATTAGAAGAAAATTTGGTAAATTACTGATTTCTTTGAAATTATATTTGAAAATAGATGCAACTATAAACATTTATGAATTTCTTAATGACTTGTAGAAATGGTTACGAATTATATGACTTCACCAAAAAAGTTGATTCATTAAATTAAAAGCAATTGGAAGGCTAATAACTTGCAATAAGACATAAAGTGTAGCCCGTATGTATCTAGCTGCACTGCTTCACCAGCTGCTGTTGAGCGGTTATATAGCTGTCACAAACATATTCTATGTAATAGCTGTTGCCTGAAAGAGGGTAACCTGGAGACACTTACGACGAATCAACGCAACACTGAGTCATCTTTCAGTGATTGTATGTCATCCTGATATACGTATTAACAAGAACACACGCTGGCCCAAGTGATGTTTAGATAGCAAGCAGTGATCAATATTACACACGAATAAGGTTTTGCTTCTCATCTGTTTTTGTAAAACATAATCTGAAAATAATCTATTGCAATGTTAAAGTTGTAATCTTATTCGCAATTGATTGCAAGGTCATGTAATCATCACTAGACCTATTACAGTACGAAGACAGATTTGTTAAGTAGGTACGTCACCGTCAGGATAGTTACGCATTTCAACATGAGGAGTGTTATGAAGGCTTGCTAATATGGGGACTAGTTATGAAGGTGTGGCAGTGTAGGAATGGTATATGCAGTTGTGCAAGTACTAGAAGGATTTATGTATGTGTGGTAGCAAAAGGATAGTTTATCAATAGCTTATGGATAGTTTACGGAGGTGGATATTATCCAAAGCTTTTACCATTCACATTGACCTCTTCGCAATAACCCTTATCAAGAGCAAGATAAGACACAATTCTTCTTTAAAGCTTCCAATCACATTATTTTCCCCTAACAACCTAACTGTCACTGGAACAATTGCTGCTTCTACAGAAGTGACATCTTTGAGGACAAATTATGTTCTCCGAAACACAGAAAAATATTTGGAGAATTTAGTGGTGTACACGTCAGTCTGGTCTTAGGTAAAGGTTTGTTGACCTGCAACAGTAAGTTTGACAGGTCCGGTAATGACGTCCACTCATATGAAATCTTTTTTCCTCTTACCCAGATATATATTTCTTTATCAAAGTGATGAGTTCCACCAAGCTAGGAGAAACTGAACCTAATTCTAGTCTCGCCTGGTGGAAACTGTGTTGGCTTTGTTTTCGCCAGCGGCTACCCTTAGTCAAATATTTACAGAGAGAGACTTTTGATGAAACCCATGAATGTGAAATTCTGTTTCAGGCATTTCACCAGCAGGCTGGCTGAGTGCTCCTCGTCAGGTCATCCACCCAGCTCTGGAACTGGAAAACAACTGTCACCACCAGAGACTTCCTTATAACCCCAAGTACCACACAAAGTCCCTCGGCAGCGTCCTGTAAACCGGTTCTGAAGACATTGTTCGAAGAAAATGGAAAAGAAAGTTGCATCTCATGTGGCACGGAAGTTTTAGGGACTGTGTGTGCAGGGCAGAAACACGTTCCAGCGGCTGTTTGTGCAGGGGAAGAACACGATCTAGTGGCTGTTTGTGCAGGGGAAAAATACGTTCTAGTGGCTGTTTGGGCAGGTGGAAAATACGTTCTAGCGGCTATTTGTGCAGGGTAGATAACGCGTTCTAGCGGCTGTTTGTGCAGAGGAGAAAATACATTCTTGTGGCTGTTTGTGCAAGGAAAAAAGATAATCGGTTTGTGTCCGTTTAGGTTTCACGACATCACTATTAATCAATGGGTATTGAATTCTGGTCTGTGGAGTCCAGGTAGCAAGAAATAACACAGCCAATTCTCTTTTCACCGATCGATGACAACTTCATCCTTTTTTATCCATAAATCTCAATTTCATTCTACTTAACGAGTTTTGTCTTTAGGATTGTGTATTGCAAGCATGTTATTCGTGAGACGAAGCTTTCCTTCATTCATAGGAAGTGCGATAACCTCTCCTCGTCATCAATGGATAGGTCTTTCTGGTCTTTATCTAACAACCTCTGTCGCTCTACCTTTCCCTCACTTTTCCGTCCTGACGGTACTTTAGCTGTCTTTCCCGTTGACAAAGCAACTCTACCATTCCTTTACCCCCTGATCCTCCTCTTACTAATCCTATGGCTCTACCTGTAATCTCTTTTCGGACTGCCAGAAAAACACTTCTTTCTCTGGACACAAGCAAGGCTTATTCCTGAGGGCATCCATCCCCGTGTACTAAAAGAATGTGCCTCTGAACTTGTACCTATGCTTGCTCGTTTGTTTCGTTTCCGTTTAAAGACCAGCACTTTCCCTTCTTAGAAACATGCTTTGATACATCCCATTCCTAAGAAGGGTGACCGTTCTGACCCCTTAAACAATCGTCCTGTTGTTTTGACATCTGCCTTTTCAAAATTCTGTGAATTCCTCTTTACAACTCCCGTATCCTCAGACATCTTGAATCTCACCAACGTCTTACCAACGTCTGGCTATCACCCCTGAAAGATTTTGGGGAATCCTATATAGTTGCCCTTGACACATCTGAGGCTTTTGGCAGGGTGTGGGTTCGGGGTCTCTTCTCTAAGCTTCCTTCTTTTGGCTTCCCTCCTTCACTTTGCTCCCCAGTATCTAGCTCCCTCTTTGGCCGATCTATCTCCATGATTGTTGATCGATCAGCCTCCCTCCTTTCTCCGTCAACAGCGGTTTCCATCATGGTTTTGTCCCCTTTTCATCAACGATTTTCTTTCTTTTGCAAATATCCAAATGCATTAGTAAGCTGAAGAATCAACATTGCATACCTCCACATCTGTCATTTCTGCTCCTTCTTCTCTCATTCGATCTGCATCTCCTCTCGACACAATTTCTTCAGTAAACTCAGACTTGGACAGGATATCTCACTGGAGTAGACGAAATCTGGTTACGTTTAATGCCTCTAATACCCAGTTTCTGCCCAACAGCCTATCGAAATTCTTCACAACTTACCTCTCTCTCCCGACTGTTTTTTTATTTCTACCGTTTTATTCAATTAACATACTTGGTATTTCCGTAACATCTATCTTGGGAACCCTACATTACTGAAACAGCCAATTCTGCCTCTAAGAAACTGGTTGTCCTGTTTAGATGTTGAAACTCCTTTTCTTCTGAGCAGCTGCTCCGTTTATACAAAGGATTGATTCGTGTTTGTATGGAGTACTACTTCCACATTTGGGGTGGTTCTAGCTCTGCATCCTTACTAGACAGAGTTAAGTCGAAAGCGGTCCGACTTATAAATTGTCCCAGGCTAACTTCCAAACTTGACCCACTTGCCCTACGACGCAATGTTGATTTACTTTCACTCTTCTATAGGTATCACTTTTTTTTTTTTGCACCCTAGAGCTGGCTGCTTGTATGCCCCCACCATTAGCTACACCACGCAATACTCGCCAAACTTTGGAACTCTCTACCCTTTCATTAGTATCTCAATAACTATGACCTGGCACATTCTAAAGGACATTTTTTTGTTACTTCCTCCAAAATTCTTAAATTCTGTTGTCCTTTCTTTTTCCCTTTCATTAATCTCTGTATATTTCAATTATCGCCCGGACTTTTGTCCGTAACTTGAGCCACCAACGTGATAAAGTAAAAGATGAAATGATTGTACATAGATGGTGAGTGTGGCAACGTTAACAGAAATATTGTGGAAGTGACAATATCAGCACAATGATGGTTAATGTGGTAATATCAGCACGACGAGGAAGGTTAAGAGATGTGTTGGTATTGTGACATGTAATTAGACAAGTTCTAAAGAAGAAATATCATCGTTTCTTCTCTAACTCCACCTTGTATGACTATAACATCCCCTCACCCCCTGATGCTCCTCTTACTAATCCTATGACTCTTCCTGTAATCTCTTTTCGGACTGTCCGAA
>JAYMFT010030825.1:0-16004 GCA_038088735.1 Panulirus argus
CACACACACAGAAAGAGAGAGAGAGAGAGAGAGAGAGAGAGAGAGAGAGAGAGAGAGAGAGAGAGAGACCCGCACCCCACACATCAAGCCGTATCAGTGCCAAGAAAATCCTCGGCTGTGTTTGGACTGCCAGCACTGCTACTCTCAGATGTCACGGATCTCTCTCTCTCTATATATATATAACAGGATTGATGTGAACTTGTCACCGGAGTCGGGGTCAGTTAAGGCTGGTGGTGGTGGTGATGCCGTGGCTATCACAGAGGCTGGACGGGTTGTTGACACAAAGGCATGATCTATAGAAGGCTGTGAACCACTCCCTCATCTACGAGCCCATGTGTGTGTGTGTGTGTGTGTGTGTGTGTGTGTGTGTAGGGGGGTGTAAGTCTATTCTGTCATAATAATCATAATCATCTTTCCTCACTGATGAAAACTGCCTCCACCATTTATTGTGAACTGTCATTCATCATCTGACCCCTCCACTCCCTCCCTCCCTTTACTTAGGTGCACAGAAAAACTTATCATGATCACGTAAGTCCAGCGACAGGATCTTACTGGGATCTGGATGATCGGCCAAACACGTCCCATCCCCAAGGAGCCTTCCAGACCTCCTTCTCAAACGGGAGACACGATCCATCCAGTGTTCGGTATCATGACGTCAACTCGAACCATGGGAGAAGACAACAGCACTATCCTGCCCCGAGGGAGATCAACCTCTTTGATATCAGCGTTCCCACCTTCATCCCGAAGCCCCGACACAAATCACAGCCCTAGGTAACGCCGAGTCAAAGATGACGCCATCGCCGATGAAAATGATCTCCCACAAATCATACACAGAGATGCGGGTCCCTCCAAACAAACTACTGGTATGGCTGGCTGGTAGTGCTATCGTTGTAACACGTACTGACGGCGTAGCCAAAAAAGACGGTAAAGAAACACGGCGTAACCAGAAGATGGTGGGTAAGGAAAGAGCTTCTATCTAAGGTCCTTAGTGGGCTGGTGGAGACGAACGCCGGGGGAGGGGAGAGGGGAGGGGAGGCTCTCCAATGATGGCGTACTTCCGTGATGGTGTTGCTGATGGAGCGGTGAGGGCGTTGCCGTGGTGGAGGTGGTGGCGGCGGCGTCTGGTAAATGTGCTTCAGGCGGCACAGCACCCCAGGCGGCACTGAAGGAGGTGGGGGAGGAGGGGGGGGATGACGTAACAGCAAGGGGCAGCAGATGTGGCAGGAGCAGATGACACAGCAGCAAACAGGAGAGTGTTAGATAATACAGCAGCAGAAAGCGGCGCAGCAGAAGCAAATGTTACAGCCTTCGACAAATGTTAATCATCGTACACACACAGCCTTCGCGGTGCAGTGGTTAGGGTTGCGACCCTCAATTCTAACGGGTCCGGGTTCGAGTGGCGGACTCTGCCACCAGCTTTCAGCCAAAGCAGCTGTTCATCCTTCCCCTTGAGGCTGGTCGATGAATGGGTTCCCGGCGTAAGCTGGGGTGTGTGTATACGTATGTCTGTGTGTACGAAGGGTTAAGATATGATCCAAATATACAAGATTAAATGACAGGGAAGCACGAGCGTAAAACTCCCCCGTAACATATGTATAGTAACCACAAATATATACCCAGTGACTGAATTCTGATCTCCATTTCAACTCTCGGGAATTTCTGTGTTTAACTGGATTTAACAAGAGACAGCAAGTTACAAAGACCCTCAACAGCTTGGCAATGTGGAGACCTCCTCTACTACTTCCCACTGCCTCGTCAGTGTCCTGGAATTTATCAACGAGAGACCCCAGTGGCTCTCACCACGGCTGGCTCCACTGCAGCTTTCGACCTCATCAGCCACAACGTGATTACCATCAGCGTCATCAACCTTAGGCTGGGGAGAAGCCTCGTTCCACGGTTGGCAGACTTCCTTCGTGAGGGTCGTCAGGCTGGGTGCCTCCGAGGGGGCCGTCCCTCCACCTTCCGGTCCCTCACCTGTGGCGTCCCAGAGGGCCACAACGATGGGACCCCCGTGTTTCCTCGTCCTCATAAATGTTGTCCTGGTGGGTGTCCATCTCTTCGATGGCCGTACGTCGAAGACTGATCACTGGCGTCGTCGGTGATGACAGCTTTCTCGTCTACACAGCCCTCCAGGACGCCCTTAACAGCCTCCAGTACTGGGCCATCGCCAAGCAAGACATCGCCACCTTCTACCAAACCAACACCGTAGTCATGCACATTAGCCTTGCTAACAACCACGTCCCCCCTACTACTTACTGTTTCGCTAGTTCCCAAGGCCCTCCAGGGTATTCAGTCCACTAAGCTTCTCAGTGTCAGTCTGGATGACAAGCTAAGCTGCAAGAAACACATCATCAAATCCTCCAGCTTTCGTCTCTTTATTCTTCGTAGACTCAAGAAACTTGGACTTCCTCAAAAAAACATTTCACACTTTTCTTCCTCCTTAAATTCACCTGTGCCTCTCCCGTCTGCTCTTCCTCCTTAACTTCGACACAACAGGAGCTAGTCGAAGAGGTGAAGAAAAGGTCATGCAAGACAATCCTCGGTCCCTCCTACACCACCTATCAAGAAGCTCTCAACACACTGGTTCCTCCGACTCTTCACACCATCACCTGGAAAAAAAAATCAGTGCACCACCCCAGCCACCGTCACCTCCTGCCACCTTGAGATCCCTCGTCTTCGAGTTGCAGCTCGTCACTGCAGCTGCATCGAGCCCATCCGATCTCATGCAGACACTAGAGAATAGAGCCTCACCCCAACTGTTACGAACATCATCAACAATCATCAGATTATACAATAGTATCCACATCAGTATTTGGGCATATATACACTTACAAAAACATACACAAACAAACACACTCACCTACACACACACACACACACACCGCCTATCGGCCGCTAATCCACTCTTCTCAATCCCGTTTCCGCGTCTGGCCTTCCCAGCCCCAGACGGCACAAGCCCCCAGCCGCCCACACCGCCGATAATCCCTCAGGCATGTGGCCGGACCTCAGCCCTTGCGGCCCTGGTGTGGGAGAGCACGGTGTTGCCGCCGCTGCCGTCGGACCCGGGAGAGAAACAATGTCGCGGGGAATCTTTTGATGTAGGGACGAGCCAGTGAGAGTGAGAGGGAGAGAGGGAGGGAGAGGCTGGCACTACCCAGGGTAATGGCGCCTCGTTTCAAATCCATTTACAGCCGCTGACCACCAAATGGGCCGTGGGAGTGGCCAGTGCATTATGGGTAATGTGGCCAGATTATAATGGGCGGCCGTGGGTTGTCCACACCCTGGGAGGGGAGGGGGGGCGGCGGGGGTGATTGTGGGGGGTGGGTTAGAGTGAGGGAGGGGGTTGAAGTTGATGGAGTCGTCCACCCCTACACCCTCACCTAGAACCCCCTCCCCACCCCTCCTCCATCTCTCCCTGATGGTCAGTAAGATGGGAGGAGGGGGGAGTGGGGGGAGTGGATCTCTGAGGTGTGAGGAAGATGCGTTTAACACAGCAGCGTACCGACCTGTCTGTCTGTACCTACGAAAAGGTTGTGTCATAAGGCAGGCTAAAGCGGAGAGAGAGAGAGAGGGAGGGAGTTGAGATGAAACAGTTCTACAGGTGACAGAGAGCGATGCGTTATGGGTGATGGTGAAGATAATGTCATGATCAGGGTAACGACCAGGAAAATGACCTCAAGAGTACGGTGATCCAAGCGCGGGCACGCGTTGAGAAAGGCAAGATTGATAGGCAGGATGATCGCTCTATACTGACAGGGACAACGTGCTTGTTGAGGCCTATCTAGATATAACACATAAAATTGATATTTTCGCAATGTTTCGACATTCGGATCTTTTTCTTTCTTTCTTTTTCGAAATACGGAATGCTTCGATATACGAACCGTTTCGAAATTCGGAATGTTTCGAAATGCATCCGTCTTCAACCACTGCTTTGGACTAGTTCGAAACACTTCAGGTCTATTGATAACCTCCACATTAACTTATTCAAGGCTTTTGTCAGTGACTTAATATCATTCGTATTACCGTTATTTACGAATACTTACACTTGATTACTAAAAGGGTTTGAAAAAAAAAAAAAAACTGTAGGGTTCAGACAGATTAGCAAAGTTGAACCTTGAGCACGCCGGATCGATTCTCGAGTATGAGGACGTAATGACCTGTGACCTAATCTTTCATCACTAGTCCCTGGAACTTTTGCAGCCTGGTGATGATGACGGGGTGAAGGACCGCAGGAGCAAAGCCGGACCATGAAGAGCCAGACCAGACCACCGATGAACGAAAGGAGACCACCAGCGAGCAAAACCAGACCACTGACAGACAAGTGTTAAACCCGCTGGAGAACACAGCCTGGCCACTGGAGGTCACAAAGCCAGGCCACTGGTGAACAAAGGAAGGATGGGTACAGAAAGCTTCAAGGACGTTTAATACAAAAGTATGCAAAATTTGAAGACGTTAGATACATATCCTTGAGAATGATTACCCTCTTGTTACTGTCGACAGAAATTCAAGTATTTACAAGAAAACTCATGGAGAAATACGTCAGATTTCTTGAAGAATTGTACGACTAAAGTCAGTGAAGATGCAGGACCAAGTTCCGTGTCTAGCCGGCCTGACAGTTGGCGGCTTTTGATAGCCAATGGTCAGTGAGGGCGGGCGGGAGGCCACCGCTGATTGGTGTCACGCGAGCATCAGTGACTACTTACTGATTTCACGGATATTTATTCTCGGCCATTCACCTCGCGGTGTCGCGGGTATTTCTTAATCAAAACGCCTTAAATCAAATTACATCCGATTACTAAGAAGATTCAGTCAAGAAATGAATGGAGATTAATTAATTTCGGGAAAATATAATATGGTATTCGGCAACAGCAGGGGGGATAACATCTCATTTAATCTGATTGGCTCTTTGGTGGGCGCGTAATTAGATTCACACGAGCCAGATGGCGCTAATAGCCCGCGAAACACGAAACGACCTCGTTATCACAGTAATCATCCGGTTATCACGAGCTGTTAGCTGGTACAAACCCCTCCCGCTCTAAATCTTTTCTCTCGGGATTAAGACGGTAAATAAGGAGAGGAATGGTAAAGCTGGGGAATAAGGTTCAGGGAGACAGGGAGAGGATTAAGAAGTGGGGAAACCTGGAGGGAGGGGACAGCCAGGTCGCGAGAGAGGGGAAAGGTAAATACGTGGAGAAAGATGGATGCCGAGAGGGGACAGAAGAGGGGGAAGCCAAGACGGCGGGAAGGATGGAAAACAATAAATGAATAAGAAAGAGTAACGAAAAAGGAGCCAGAGAGGACCCAGGGAGGAAAGAGAAGCCGACATGTGCAGGAACCGCCTGCAGGGAACAGACAGCACAGCAGCGGGAAGGCCAACTGGGGCACAGGGTGAGGGGAGGGCGGCGCCCTGGAGTGCTGCACCAATCTATGTTGAACACAACATGCCGGTTGATAACTCACACACTGTTCCTACCAGCACGAGCACAAGAGAGTCTTGCGCTTTGATGTGATACGTCAGGCTGAGATATGATGTTATTCTTTATTCATCGTTGGCGGAGCGCGATCTTCTGATCGCCTATGACAGCTTGCGTGATCGATCACCGATTCAGACTCGACTGTTATCATACACACACACACACACACACACACACACATATATATTGATTTCCCGCCTTAAGGCGGTAGTGCCTGGAATAGACACCATAACCGCACACGTCTAGTCTTTAATTGTCATTTATAATATACCGAAACCCGAGCCTATTATCCGCAGTTAATCCCCTACAGATTATTCCTTGGTTTTCCCTGACCGCTTCATATGTCTTGATTCAGCCCACTGACAGCGCGTCGCTCCCTGTATACCACATCGATCCAATTAATTCCATGCAATGCACGTTTCTCGCCCTCATGAACGTTCAGGCCCCTTCCATTTCCTTCTCGGTCCTCCATCCCTGTCCCTTGTTCCCTCCACCTCTGACACACTGATCCACTCGTCAATCTTTCTTCGCTCATCCTCTCGACAAGTCTGAACCATTTCAGCACAACCTAGTCAACCCTGTCAATCAGACTGAGCTTCACTACCACAACTCTCTCTTTCCCATACTCTGTCACTCATTATACCACTGACTCTCAACTGGCGTCCTGTATCTCACACGTGTCGCATAACTCTATAGACTCATCATTTAAACAACAACATTTGTTTGTCTGTTCTGCAATATGGTATAATTCTGACAAATTCTACTGTTACTGACGTCACTGTGAAGCAAAAATATTATGCTCAAACGAGCTCGAAGTTGTACAATACCTGTGTCGTGTTTAATTCTCTTACTTCACCTCTGGCGTCTCTCCATTTCTTCTTTCTCTCGTACTTTATCACCCACTTACCTTCCATTATCTACTTCCCTTCCATCACCTATTTCTTAATCAACCCTTCCCTTTCCCGCCGATTCTTAAATCTCATTACAAACATTTCCACGACCTTCACTACGATCCCTTTCATCAGTTACATCATAACCATCGCATCTACATCATTTCCATAACGTCAACTATCATCCTTCTGATTAATTCCATCTCTGTTTCCTTAATAATCCGACCCCTTCAGGACACATGGCTTTCATGCACCCTCCCGACGCAGGTAGAAATTATTCACAATTCAATACGGATGCCATAAAGATATGAGACATATGTTTAGGGTGATTCCATTGAAGAAAAAGTTTGAGAACCATTGCCTTACACGATCAACCTGCCTCCCACCACACATTCGTTCTCGGGCATGTCATTTCCAACACATCCAACCCTCTGCTGTTCTTACGCATTCAGGGCCCAAGACTCGAATCCATACGACACCGTCATGGATACGTTTTCTTCCAACATACCCATCTCTCTATATATACCCAAGACTCCCGCGACCATCGGCTGAAGACAAGAAATCTGAAGTATCCAATAATTATCACCCAGCCCATCTTTGCATATTACACTCTGCCGCGGCTGACTGCCGTACATTGCAGGAGATCTATGTGACAGCTTACACGAGGGTAGGGTAAGGTAGTGGAGACGTGTTCAAGAGCTTAGGGAAGGGAGGGAAGTGGGGAGGGCGGGGGATGGAGTGTTAGGGCGCCTCCGTGATATACCGGGTCGATAACAATCCTGGTAATGACTTCGGCTTAGGCTGCAAACTTCAAACAATTTGCTCTGTCCACCGCCCGAACCTTAAAACCATTCTTGTACCTTTTTTCATCACATTTCGTCAAGATGTCCTCGTCCGTCTCTCTCGGTCCTCTTTGTTGCATCTGGTTTTTAACGAGGGCTGTCGCTTATTTCTAGCTTGGCAGAGCCATTTCGCTAGTTTCGACTGTGCACTGCCCCCGCTTCAGGGACGAAAAAAGGATAATACTAACGGAAGCTTTCAGGTATGACTATTTTGTGTTCTGACAGAAAACGGGCTGGAGGTACCTTTGTTTACAAGATTTTCCGCAAGGCATCGCTCGCGTATTGGATCATCGGCCATTGGGTGAGCACCTCCTGCACGTTATTTTAATCGATTTTAATTCGTAATGGAACCTTTCAAGTCGCCAACAAACGAGAGCGAGCTTACTTTGCCGGAAGGGGGTCGCGCGCCATGGCATCTGATTCTATACGAACTCCTAAAGGATGACAACCCAAAGAACTTTTTTTTCTTCTCTCTTTTTTTTCCAATATTTCGTCGAGTTTAGAGAGATTGAACTCCAGGGAGAGATTTAGATTAGTGATGCCATTGTATCTCAGGGCGGTTGGGAGAGAGAGGGAGAGGAAGAAGGCATTAATGTGTGCGGGATGTGATATGAAATCCATAACTTGAGCCTGATTTTCGACAATGATGCTGGAGAGACAAATGAACGCGCGCGGCGGGGAAATGCGCAACGCCAGCGATACGAACTGAAATTCGAATGTGTGTAATCAACCTTTCGAGGCTTTGCAATACGGTTGCAATGGGTGAAAGATATACAACATATATGATATATACAACAGGCTCAGTGTCTACCAAATGCATAACCAAGGAAGAGTTTGTGAAGGTGGAGCACTGACACACCTACACACCAGCCTCTCTCAATGTTCTACTTACACAATGTTCTTCTTACACAATGTCCTACTTACACAGCTTTCTACTTACACAATGTTCTCCTTGAACAGCATTCTACTTACACAATGTTCTTGCACAGCATTCCACTTACACAATGTTCTATTTACATAATGTTCTACTTACATGGTTTTCTACTTACACAATGTTCTACTTACGTCAATCGACGTCGTGGGTCCCGTCAGCCTTGACCTGTGCAGGCAGCCTCGCCTCCGTTCCCTCCATCCAGCGCTGGAGAAGTCAAGTCTGTCGTTAATAATAACTCTACATAAATTCTTGTCGTTTGCCTTAAATGTATGTTAGTCTGCCAGGGATCTCGCACACCAACACAGCGCACACTGACTGCGCCACCTCCCTAAGCCATGTCCCCTAGTCCTAACCACACCATATGGCTCAATGGCCCGGCTTAGTCCGTTTCTACGCGTCCGGGTATCTGTTATAGCAGGTAGGTGGAGAACTTAAGCGCGGGGAGAACGAAGCCCTGGCCCGGTGCACGTGCTGGGACGCGGGGCCATCGTAATCCACCAGTAATTAGGTTGGTAATGGCTCGGGAGTTGTTTGTGTTCCAGGTGCAAACGGCCGTGGCTTCAGGTGAAAAATGTACATATTTATTTTTTTCTTCCCCCCACTCCCCACGCTCCCCCCATTCACGGTATTTATCAAGCGGGGTTGTTTTCGAAGCAACGTTCTTGCTCGCGATGGAGGTTGGAGGAAGTCGAATATGTAACGAAGAACTGATGACATAATACGAGGAAGGTATTGATCTCGGGCCAAGTTAATTAGCAAAAACGAACAGGAGTGGATCCGGAACCTTTGTTTCGTGAGGCACTTCAGGCGTAAGTGATACAGTTGTAGAAACACACACACACACACACACATTAAAGATATAGTACATATCTATAACGTCAAGAGATGGGGAAACACGAATGTAAACCTTTCTTCCCGTAACAAACAAATAGTAATCACACACAAACACAAGCATATATATATTTATATATATATATATATATATATATATATATATAGAGAGAGAGAGAGAGAGAGAGAGAGAAAGAGAGAGAGAGAGAGAGAGAGAGAGAGAGAGAGAGAGAGAGAGAGGGAGACGCATTTGTGTGTGTGTGTGTGTGTATGAAGCGTGCACAGGGTAGGGAGAATTGAAGCGATGTGGTATACAAGGGGCGACGTTATGTCAGTGGACTGAACCAAGGCGAACGAAGCAGTCAGAGGAAACTTCTTAATCTCGTGCACGTCTCACACTCCACCTCTACGTTCAGGCCCCTTTCATTCAAAACATTTTTCATTCCATCCTTCCATCTGCAATTTGGTCCCCCTCTTCTCCGTGTCCCTTCCACTTCTGACACGCATATCCTCTTAGTCAACCTCTCTTCACTCATCATCTCCTTATGTCCAAACAATATCAGCACAACCTCTCCAGCTCTCTTAATCATATTCTTCTCTAGTATCACACCTCTCTCTCTTATCCTGTCAATTCTTAATCTATCAGCCCTCCTCACAGCACATTGTCCTCTAGCATTTGATATCCAACACATTCACCCTCTCCCGTAGTTTTTTTTTTTTCTTCACTCGGGGCCCGTTCCTGGAATCCACAGAACACCGTCGGGACTCCTGTACCGTCGAACATGACCATCTCTGGCCTTAAAGACAATGACCTCCCTTCCCTCACTCTCCTCACTGCACCCGGGACCTTAGCCCCCTTGCCCACTTTACGTGTAGGGAGAACAAATGAATCTCCTTAGAGCAAAAAAGCAAATAATTACAAAAACATGATATCACTTGAGGTAAGTGGCATAAAAACTATAATAAACTAAAAAGAAATATCAAGAATTGACCAAATCGCTAAAGAACATCTAAAGCAAGCAGGTATTATGTTAGAAGAAGAAAAACTGTCGAAATATCTTACGAAAATAAGTGAAGAACGCAGAGTAGAAAACCCAAGGTAGCACCGCCTTAGTATCTGGTGAGCATTATGCTCCCAATCAAAGAGTATTATATACTGTAAAAAATGCCAGAGAATCATAACTCTTAAACAAAGCCCGGGCCAATCAGATCCCCGGGGGGCCAGCCAATCAGAGAGCCACAGCACCGCAAAATGAGATTGGCATTTTGGACCAGTAAGGAAGTCAGTCAGATTAGGTGTCACACGAGGCGGCTGCCAAGCAGGGCGTTCCTCCCATTGTCTGGGCCTCAGGATGTCACCCTTACGGACACCCCTGGGGTGAGGGGTTAGGGAGGGGGAAGTAGGGGAGGGGGAGGTGGTGGGAAGTAGTGAAGAGGAAAAGGTGGGGGGGGGGGAGAATTACGTACAGGGGGGAAAATATAAGAGAGAAATTGACGGGTAAATAAGAGTCCATGGCAATACATGGGAGGGACCGGTGACAAGAGGCCCTATGGTGGTCTGTCTGTGGCGAGGTGATCTGCCGGGGTCATGACGTGAGGAGGTGGCGGTAGGGCTCAGGGGAAGTTATTGTTAGGGGAATTAAGATGGTGGTGGGGGAGTCTCAGGGTTGACGGAGGTGAAAAAATAATAGAGAAATGAAGGTAGTGGTTGGTGGAAGTTTGTGGATTAGTGACGGAAGGAATGGAAAAATTAAGGTTGTGGTGGGGAAGTTCAGGGGTGAAGAGGGTGAAAAATGTTTGAGGGGGAAACCCAGGTCCTTGTAGGAAAGTTCTGGAGTCGTGAGGTAGGATATATTAGGGAAATTAAGGTACTGATGGGGAAGCTTTGGATTGGCTGTAGGAGAGGAAAGAGGGGAAATCCAGGTAGTGGTGGGGGAGTTCAGAGTCAGTGAGGGAGGGAATCGTTGGGTAAATTAAGGTACTGCTGGCGAAACTGGTGGGCAGGACGCTGGTGATGAGAGTGAAACGGTTGCTCAAGAACAGAATGAGTAAAGCGGGAGATGAATGGGCGCAGGAGAAGCGGTGCGAAGAGGGAAAGAAACGAGCAAATAACTCCAGGCAGATTTCGTTCCATTAATATTTCAATCTAATCACTCTCAAGAATTACTTATTTCATTGAAGTAGTTGTGTCAGTAATCATCTCAAACGTGTATGCAAACGTCGTCTTTCTACACACGCGCACATTCCGGGGAGTTTAACTCCTTCAGTTAGAGGGTCTCCTACAGCCACTGATGATGGCGTAGAGTTCAGTGTATAAGAACCATCAGAACCTTCGGACCAAGGCTTCCAGAACTCTCCCCTCGCGTCCGTCACGCGCGGGGCTGCTGGCGTTCCCATAGTTTTGACCGAAAAAACGACTTTATTGATATCGTCTACATCAGTGGTATAAGTAAATGTTTTATCGTTTGCCTGCAGTGTATATGTTTACCCCAAGTTTAAATTACTGTGCATATATTTCGCCCTGCTTTATTCACGGAGCGTGCATTGTTCCGTAGTAATCAGTGTGAGTGTTTTGTTATCTCTAATTCACACATTTCAGTTATTTGTTTTATAGTGTTAACACGAGTGCTTTGCGATTTACTGAGAGAGAGAGAGAGAAAGAGAGAGATCACATGTATCTTCACTTCAGTGTTTCATTAACCTCATGAACAGCTAATAAGATTTCACACACACAGACACACACACTGTTCTACGAAGGATGGCAAAGACCCTGGATCTTCAGGCGGGAATACTGGGGAAGACTGACAACCGCTCAAACATTGTGGCAGAAGGGTACAAAGGACTCGTCTCTGAGGAACCCTCTCGGAATGGGTTGGGGTTACCAGTGGCATGCAGCAGGGCTCTGGTCTGGGACCGTTACTCTTCTTGAGCATGTTTGCGGGTGATGCCAAGGTCATGAGAGCGGTAAAGAGGGATGGGTACTGCATCAACTTACAAGGGGACCTTGACAAAACTCCGTAGTTAGTGCGATTCACGGTAGACAACACTGCAACTCGAATATGCAGAGTAATGATACGAATATTACCTATCTGGAAATAAGTTGAAAGAATCTGTTTGTAAAAGCGACCCACTTGAGAGTCGATATTGTCCCTAACCTGCCGTCAGAGCTCTACATGAGAACTGTATATTAGACCGACGTACTGCTGGCAAATGTTAGAATCGCTGTGAAGTTCATGGACGAAGAAATGTTCAGAAAACTGTTCATGGCGTGCATTAGACTAGGAACTAGATCATTCTAAAGTATGGACAACGCACTTAAAGAAGCACAAAGAACTAACAGAGAACGTCCAAAGGAGGGAAATAAAGGAGGTACCGGAGTTAAGAAAGCTGAATTAAAATGAGATGCTAGGACATACATTTGTCCACCAAGAAAGATAGAAGAGTTAGCGCCGATTTGATCTCAACCTTCAAGCCCCTACATCAGCTTCATGAAGTCGTCAGTAAACAGCTGTTCGAAAGATGTAAGACTGTAACCAGAGGCCATAACAGTAAAACTAAGCCGTTCCCTTGTTAGAAACGCAAAACTTTCGTAGTATGAGAGTAGAAGAGCTCTACGAGTGTAGATCTGTGTCTCCGTACTGTACAAACAGGGAATCTCTCTCTCTCTCTCTCTCTCTCTCTCTCTCTCTCTCTCTCTCTCTCTCTCTAAGGGGAAGGAATACAACACTCTTACACTCCTTAAGTCGTCACATACACAGCTACTAAAGACCCTGTTGACCAGTGAGACGTCTATATAACGCTGGTAGACGTAAATGGCCATTCCCACGTCTGTACTCTCACGAGGAGGTCACACCACCATATAAGCCGTAAAGGTGATGACATGAAGTGGTCACGGGTCATGACACTGACACACGCGACGCCTCAACGGGAATATGTTAGACTTGTACACACACACACACACACACACACACACGCGCACGCACACATACACACACACGCACACACACACACGCACACACACACACACACACACACACACACACATGCTGTCAGCAAAGGCCTCTTGCCTCTTTAAACCCCCCAGTTTGGGTCAAACTTTTCTACAACTGCCCGTCCGCTTTAGCCTCGCCTTAACCCAGGAGAAATTAATATATATACGATCCCTCCGAGCTGACCTTATCTCTCTCTCCCCCTCTCCCCCCCCCCCTCTCTCGCCCTTTCCCTCTCTCTTTCTCTTCCTCCCTCCGTATCAGCATCAATTCTCGTCCATAAATCGGGCGTCGAGAGTGAAAAATCTGTGTGGGCGCGAGGGTAAAATGGAGGAGAAGCTGTTGGCGGTGCTCTCTCTCTCCGTCGACTCTGCTAATTGACGAAGTGGCCACCAAGGAGGCATCAGGGCGGACGCGGGCTTCGGCCACTGATGGCGCTGGTGTCGCTTTTACGCCCGCTCCTCCCAGGCTCTTCCTCCCGATAAATGTTGCTGGCGAGGGGTCGCAAGTTACAAAATTGGGGGATCTGGCCGCCCTCTTGTTTCTATTTTGTGAGGATTTAGGTCGAGATTATCCGCGATGGCGCGGGGCCTGAGTCACGCGCCATCCCTCTGGCACGCGTCGCCTCTTCCCTCCTGAAGGAGGACCACCACCACCACGGTCTGGGCAAATCTTCCAAGTTGAGGGCAAATAATGAGGACGAAGTGAGCTAAATGGGTGGCGGACAAATTGCCAGATAAAAAGATACATTACGGGGGCTCCATAACTCTTGCCCTGGGGATAAGACGACGCGGCACCCGGGCAAGGGAGAGGGGGAAAGGGGAAGGGGAAATACCCCCCCTCCCTCCAGAACCCATTGCACACCGGCAACCCCACCTTACCCCATCCCCAGCACCCATCTACTTACATTCTCTGCTACTGTCAATGGACGGCCATTATTGCCTCTGTTATCATACCTTGCCCTCTATTGCTTTAGATTCGTCCCTAGATGAAGACAGGATGTAGGAAAAAATATAGACAGACAACACAAAAGCCATATTTTATGTAATCTGGGTATAGGTTTAAAGAAAGAAAAATGGACGGTAGACAGCAGGACTGTGTTTGCTTACTGTCTCAGGCGAGACCGTAAGGGTGGAACTAGGGGCGCAGATGGCAGAGGTAAAGAGACGCAAGTACATAGAGAGATTGAGGGAAGGGGGAGGGAGGAAGGGAGAAAATGAACAGAGGCTGAGATGGGCGGAGGTTAAGAGACAGACGGACAGACGTGGATTTAAATGGGGGACAGAGGAAAGGGGGGGGGGGTGTAGGCGCAGGAAAAGAGGTGAATAGTGACAGAAGTTACGGTGGTAAGGTGTCTGTGGAAAGGCGGAGACACGGAAAGGAAAAAGAGAGAGAGAGAGAGAGAGAGAGAGAGAGAGAGAGAGAGAGAGAGAGAGAGAGAGAGAGAGACACACCAGAGAAAAGCGAGAGAGGGAAACAAAAGAGGAACCAGACAACCACACTTAGGGAGACCACCCCGGGACAACAACATGAACAAAAACAGAATGAGGAGCAGCGATATGACCCCCCTTTCCCCTCCTTAGCAAGGGATCAGGCCCAAGTGAGTGGGGTGGTAGAGAGAGAGAGAGAGAGAGAGAGTAGCAGCAGCAGCAGCGGTGCATTAGTCAAAAGATTGAGTGTGGGGAGTGGATGGCACCCCGAAGCATCATTTTCCTGGGGTAACCGATCTGGCATAAGCACTTCGGCCCTCGTGGTAATAGGTGTCGGTGCTGCCCTCTAGCGGCACGGCTCTGGTGAGGGGGGGGGAGGGAATGACAGCAGGTTCTGGCGTTTATGGTCTGGCTCGGGAGTTTATAGTTATTAAGGAATTATCTCTACAGCTGTAATGATTGAGGAGATGGAGCGTGAAATATGGTGTTATGGGCTGGAGAAACAGTAAAGGATTTAGTTTATTGATTTCTTTTTTTTTCTTCTTCTTTTATTACTGGGATTTAAGAATTTAGAATCTGAAATTGCCTCACATACACACACACGAGATGGGGCCCCACTAGTATAAAACTCCCCTCCCCGTCCAGTACAAATGGGTAATTACATACACTGAAAAATGATATATTGATTTATCTAGTACATATATGTATATTTTCATGAAAACAGTATCTGCCAGAATTTCAAATAGATATATTTCTATAATATGTAGATTCATTTCTGTGTCAACGTACATATGGACGTGTAAATCTTTATCTACATATAATGTTGGCAAATCTAAGCACTTTTCTCTGTTCAAAATCTTCTATGATCATCACTACTTTTGAATGAGTGTAAAGCTCTTATATTTACTTATCATCGGCAAAGCGTTTTCGTTAAGTGTAAGTGGACGCACTGTGTGTGTGTGTGTGTGTGTATTCCTTCTGGTGCACCTCCACACTTAATGAGGGAGTGGTGTGCCCGGTGGGGTGGGGAGGGAGGGGAGAGTAACTGGCTGGCACCCGTCACCTCCCATCACTCCACCTGCATATTAATTAGCTGACCTTCCGCTCATCACCTGATTCATCCTACCCCCTCCACTCCACCCGCCCGCCCACCCCAACCCACAACCCTATCCCACGCCCACGCTATGATACTGACGGGGTCCGGTCGTCCTCCACGCCCATAGAACCGCCCACACCCATACATCTACTACACGCCCCTGCCCATGCACCACCACAAGACCAGGTTGAGGCCTCAGAGGATAAGGGTGCTGGCGGGACTCATGGCTGAGTGAGTTCCATGGGTCACCAGGACTCAGCCTGACTGTGCGAGTCCGGCACCCCACAATGAATACATAGTTGTTTAATTGTGCACACGTTCACTGGAGAACAATAGTTCACAGCCGAACGGTTTCATTTCGTCCGCCGCCCTTTGAAATGTAAATAACAGATGAATAAAAACCATGATAGACAGATTTGCTATGAATCGTTTCACACCCCTCCTCTGCTATGTACCAATATATATATATATATATATATATATATATATATATATATATATATATATATATATATATA
>JAYMFT010030836.1:0-16003 GCA_038088735.1 Panulirus argus
TATTCTTTCTCCCCTATCCCCAGAGATAATATATATATATATATATATATATATATATATATATATATACATACAAAATCACAACAAACACGTTATTCTATAAATGCTGAAAAAACGTAATGGAAAAAGAAACACCAGACCCCGAGCACCCTCGTGCACCAATACATCTTCAGAGGACAGCCACAGAATGAGCGAACAGAATACGAATCAAGCCAGACACATACACAAACAAGAAGGAACAAGGTGGACAGTAGACACTAGAAACAAGGTTGGTCCAGGCACCACCACGACCCTCCCCCCACCCAAACCCCGACCCGACCACACATATATATATATGGTGGATGGGTCTTTCTTCGTTTGTTTCCTGGTGCTACCTCACTAACGTGGGAAAAGGTGATCAAGTATAGTAAATAAATAAGAATAGTCACTAATCACAGTGCAAGGAAAGAAGTTGATTTTCTTAAGAAACTTCATAATGTGTTGTCCAACCTTACCTTGAATTTGAAATGGTGTGCCAGTGTTTCCTGAATTTTGGAGAGTTCAGTTTTCCTTTATTGCACTGTGTTTACAGATCATGAGTCAGTGGTGCTTCTAAACTTCACCATGAGTGACAGGAGTTTTGTCTGAAACTTTGAAGTACTCTTTTTGCGTCCATAACATCAATATCTTCAATCCTAGAAAATACTTAGGCTTGTCTTAGAAACATTCCCATAATCATTGATATTACTTTTAGGAATATAAATTGAATTGTCAGGGTCTGCAAGACTGTTCGTACTCTTCAGACTTGTTGGAGTTTCTCATAGGTTGAGGATAACAGTACTATATTTTAACTTTAATGAAATTTTTGGTTGATCCACCAACCCTAACCCTAACCAGCCAGAATGCATTAAAGTTCTGATATTGTACTGTAGACCTCTAGTTTGTTTTTATAGTAACTAACCTAACCAAATGACTAATTCTGATTAACCCTACCTAATTTATTTGGAATGATAAAAGCTCCAGTATCATATCAGTAACTTTAGTCACCTTGTTTTTAGATCTTGTATACAGATAATCTTGTGACAGTTTCAAACCAATCATTTTTTTTAATAAGAAACCGTTTAATACTTTAATAATTTTACATATTTTGAGACAAATGTATGATAGTTTTCAATTAAAAGTCAATTATTACAGCATTTGCAAAGTTGTTATTTGCACTGTATTAATGGAAACCCTTATTAAATTTTTGTCTGACTTCTTGCCTTTCATGCAATGACTGCAATTTTGAGCTTATCCTGTAATACATTTTTAACATTGCTTATGTGATAGTTAAGCACACAACTCTGTACTAATTCATAAAAAATAATTTATTAACTTTAAATACATTATTTTCCATTTTATTATAAAATATAACAGAAGTTTTCAGTTACACCGATAAAAGATTCTGTTCAGTTGAGTATAATTTAACTTCAAATACTGACACTACATACTCTCTGCAAAACCAGTGTATGATGCAAGTAATGAGAAATACCTTCAAAATGCAACTACCAACATGATCCAGCAGTTGAAGAATTACTGGTGGAAATAAGTAAATTTCTCAAGGAAAGATATTCTTCACTACAATTCACTATTACCAGTTTTCTTTACACGCTGCCAGATTTGAGTCCATCTTCTTCATCCACTGGCAAATGCCAGTAAGAACCAAGTCATTGCAGTGAAATACTGTGTTGTAAGCAGCAACATGCAAATGGCTTCAATTTTACATCCTCTGCCAGATTCAAATGGCAGATTATTTTGACTGGTGAAGACATTTGAATCTAGATTTCAGCATCCCAAATGTTTGTTCAATAATGACGTGCATGACCAGTTCTGTCATTCTGCAGGATTGGTTGGCTTACTGAAAGAAGTCAGCAGGTATAGCCAAAGAGGGTTGCCACTACTCCCTGAAAGAGACATCAAAGTACATTACAAGAATGCCAAGAAAATTGGGTGTAATTTCCTGGCAGGCAAAACCTTACCTGCGATTCTCAGTGGGAACACTCTGTGTCAGTCCCAAAATGTTCATTTTTTACTCTGGTTTTAATTGTTTATTTTCTTAAAAAAAATTAATGAGGCTATAGACATAAATTTCACAAACTTATTATAAAGTACTGTAGTGCTGGAGTACAATGACCATCAGGGCAAACAAATATATAATCAGTTTACACTTAATTTTGATTAACCCAGTATACAGCAAGGAGGGATGAATAGTGAAGGTGGGTCTGTGGCAAGGGTATGTGATGTCACCATGGCTGTTTACTCTGTTTAAGGATAGGGTAATGAGGGAGATAAATGTGTAGATCTTGGAGAGAGCAGCAAGTTTGTAATCTGTAGGGGATAGGGTGGTCTAGGGTAAGCCAGTTATGCTGGAGACAAAAATACTTTGGGAAATCAAGGCATGCACGAGATACAGTGAACTGGAGCACTGTGGTATACAAGGGGTGATGTTTTGTCAATGGGCAGAACCAAGGCTTGTGAAACAGTCAAAGGAAGCCACTGATAGGTCTGTGGATATGGGGCTCTGGTTTCAGTGCATTATACATGTCAGCTTGAAAGAGGATGTAAGCAAATGAGGACATTATTTCAACTGTTCCTGTTTCTACCTCTCTATGCTAGAAATGGCAAACAAATTTGATTTATTTTTTAAGAGTATGAATGGGGGGAAGGAGCAAAGTCTCTCTCTCTCTCCACACAAGACTGTTTCTGATGCTACCTCTCATATAGGAAAGAACAAACACGTGTGAAAAAACACACCTCAATTTTCCTCTGTAACACTAAATTAGTATGAATCTGGAGGTAATCAGATCTTTTATTCAGCATGAAATATTCATGATATTAAAATTTTACATTTTAAAAAACATAAGTATTACTTTAGATGTTAAGCAACTATTGCAAAATTAGGAACCAAAGAGAAACTCTTGTCAAGGGTTCTTTTTGTATTTGGTTATATTTAGCTTAAATTAACTCAAGTTTTCTGCTATAGTTGACTATGATTTTTTACTTATTATTTTCATTTCTCTTAATATCTTGCACAAAAATAACCTATGCTTAACATTTAAATTATACTTCACTGTCTTTGGATATGATATATTGCTTTACCCTACCAACAACATGTGTTACTCACCAAGTAAATATGGATGTCCTTAGTGACCATCTTCAAATGTACTGGAGAGACAGGTGAAAGCCAGTATGAATGAGCCAAGGATGGGTCCAGGGTATTTTGCCATACAATTCGATTAGTTTCTTAATTGCACACAACTTGTATGTTTAGAAAGTTATAGTATTTTCCTGTTAATGTACAACAGTTAATCTGTAATGGGCACAAGTATAGTTATATTTGGAAAAATGTCCCTCTGTAATGGGCACAGGTTTAATTATATAAGGAAAATTATCCCCTTTTTTTTTTAAATTGAGTTTTGAAGTGTTCACTTAAATCTTAATTCCATAACAGATTTTCTTGAGAGTCGCATTACTGACATCATAACCCTTCACAATGGCAACTAGCAACTCCATTTCAAATTCATCTGGTTGCTCCAATATCCCAGCTTAAGTAAGTATTATTTTAAGATTCATCTGTAAACTTTTTTAATAGAAATCATTATCCTCTATAAATACATAAATATATCTATAAAAAATGTTACATTTATTCTGCTTAAAACATCAGTTAACATTTAAAAAGACAAGACTGGGAAGGACCAACTAATTTTAGGGCTTTTCCATCCATCGCAATCTTTGCTCTGGGATGCAGTTATAACGAAGCTTTATTGTATATTACCATGTATCATATATAGTAAATTTTACATCTGCCTAATGCAGATAAAACTCATCAATTATCAATTAAAACAGGCAACACTGGGAAGGAAGACACAAAAGGCAGGAGTATGTTTAGACACTACAACAAAGTATCCACCTGCAGTAAGATAAGGAGAGCTGGGGCTCAAAATGACATCAGTTTTACTCTATGAATCGTATCATAACTAGATGGCAATGATTTTCCCTCCAAGAAGGACAACATTTTTGTTAATTTTTCTGTGATTCCAGGCCTTGGATTCAATGAAATGAATTTTTTCTAATAGCTTCACTGATGTTGACATATCTATGGTTCAGAATTTTTCATCAGTTCACTACTGCTGTCAGAAATTTTTCAGTTCCCTGTATCTGTAGCATAGATGCTGAAGAAGATGGCACCAATCTGAATATCACCTATTCATTGTTGTCATGCAGTAGGTCTATTTTAACCTTCTAACCAGACTTCATGTAGAACAGTGTTGCCTGGTAAATGGGAACTCACACGTAAATCTACAATTCAGCACAATCAATTGAATGTAAGCTGATCTGTGGTAGTGGTATGAACTGTCCAAGGCCTCCTTATACGACAGTTACATGAGTTCTTCTGTTACCCTTCAGCCATGGTGTGGGGACACGGTTACAGTTGACTGCAAAATGTAGATGACATCAAGCAGTATTGGCTCTGCAGCAATGGAGTCTTAGCAATGCATATGATAATCTTGTCATGATAAAAAGAGCAAAGTGCATCAAAACACCACAGCGATGAGGTGATGACAGTTAAGACTTGTCAAGACCAGGCTGTGTAGTGCTTGGTGCTGTCACAGCAATGATGCTCCCACCAGGTTTTAATTCTCCAGGGAAAAGGTGAGGCTTTTCACTCGCTTCATTCATGTTTTCTCATATGATGTCCCTTCATTTCATATAAAATTTTTTTTTTCTCTTGAAGGGGTTAAGTGTCTCTACTGGTCATTGTTTAAAAAATGTCAGAGCACTGCAACACGAATTATTGACATTGATATGGAGGAAGGAACTGAATGTTTTCTGGTTCTGCCATTTTAGTTCCCTGAACTAATACTATGCCTTTCCGGCATGAGATCTGCACTATTTCATTATGTAATAATTTGAAAAGCTTTAAAACTCTGACAAAATAACAGATATAGTTGATGAAAACCTATATTAGTCAGATATGTCTGCCACAAAAACACTTTCAACAGTACCATTTATCTCATTATGTATGCCTATTACCCTACTGCTTAACCAGGCCCTCAATGACTAAAATATATTATAGGTTACATAGTGAGAAAAGTGTTAACATGGGTCATGTAGACATGTAGGTGTTGTGATGGCAATGGTGAAGCACAACAGCTGGATGGGAACAACCTTGTAACTGTGATACAGCAAGTGATTTCGTCACAACAAATATTATGATTTAAGAGTTCTGATCACTAATATCTACAGCTTTATAGATTATTACTTAACAAGAGGGCACACATCTTTAACAGATCTCCTTGCCATTTCTGGATAGATTGACTATTATACGGGGGAAAAAAAAAAGAAAGCTGTAGCCTCTGCTGATGTACTGGATGCTACCACAGTCATTACTGGCAGCATGTTTCACCTCAAGGCTGAGACAGGTGATTCAAAATCTTTGTTCAAATACAAACCAGCTGTAGTGAACTGAAAGTGAAATAATGTGACAGACATAGCAACTGCAATGAATGAGCTAAAGTACATTTGGCTTGCTACGTAACTTATATGTATTAAACTTTATAATGTATTTTGTCTTGACCCTCTATTTGCCTATTCTAAGCCATAAATATGGAAAAGGTGTATGATTTTAAAAAATGCACCACTAGAGTCATTAATTATAATTTATCATAGGTGTAACTGTGCCCGCAGGTTTTGCAAGTGCGAGAGTATTCATCTTCATCAGGAAGATAAACTTCTTCACCATACTCGTGACAGTGAGATTTTGTTGCCCGAGTGTACAAACTGCTTCTTACATTCATCCTCAGTTCTGAAATGATAAAATGCCGTAACAATTAGGTTAAGCTGTAACAAGTATTTCTAACTAAACATATTTTTCATTTTATATAAACTTGTTAATTCCCACAATAGCTTCCTTTTAGTGCTGAATAGTGCAGGATCCTCACAAGAATAGAAGGGATTCCTGGGGCAGGAAGATAAGGTAGATATATATATACACATACATTTTTACCTTACCCTCTTGGCTCAGGAGTCCCATCTAGCCTTCTGAGGCTCCTGAAGCTCTCAGGAAGCTGGTCATGTCCACTTGCCAGGACCATAGGTCATAAAGTGTTATGATGTTTGTGTATCTATGTGCAAAAAGTGTATTTATGTTTATATATACCATGGAGAGGCCTGTAGGGCCTGATTGTGGATAAAGGGCTATGGTTTCAGTGCATTGTACATGATAACTAGAGAATGGATGTAAGCAAATGCGGCCTTCCTTTGTTTGTTTCCCTCAAAAGCTTTACATGACCTGGTTCTGCACAGCACATCGACCCCTGTATCCCACATCGTTCCAATTTATTCTCTTCTGTGCATGCCTTTCACCTTGCTGCATTAATAGTATTGGTAGTGGTAGTAGTAATAGTAGTAGTAGCAGCACTACTACTACTACTGCCCCAAAACTCTTTTCTGAAAGGGTTCTGATGTTACTCCTGGATGCTTTTTCTGAGTCCTTGTGGCTCCAAGGCTTTGCTAGTTATAGAAGCATACCATATTACTGTAATTTTGACTATACCCTGTTATTGCCTACAGTGAGCTGAGTAATATGAATACTGTTATGTTATAAAATATCCTAAACAGCAATATAAACATTAAATTACATGTGTGCCCCCACCTCTAGCTAGACCATGCAAGCTGCTGCATCACATGATTACTGTGTGTTTGTTTGCAACTCAAGGGTTGGCCGTTTGATAAATGTTTCTTTTCCAACACCTCTAAGCTGTGCAACACTATTCTCTCGTGTCTTTCTCAATAATTATAACCTGGCACATTTAAAAAGACAGGTTTTTCACTTCTTCCAAAATTTGTAAATACTATCCCATATCTCTTCTTTTTCTCTTTCACTGACATATCTTTTGTTTCAATTAAGGCCCAGCCTTGATGTGGACTTTTGCCAGTGATCAGAGTCTCCAATGGTTAAAAAAAAAAAGAAATATGAATGATACCTTTTCAAACGACTATTATGGGAGTATAAAAATTAAAGAGGTATGGGGCCTTTACTGTAAAAGAACATCAATTCATCTTCATTTTCACAAGATTATTTTCCCACCTGCTTGTAATATCAGGACAGACAACAAGGCATTCAAGAAAAAATTATTACTAGCATCCTCCTGTTCCTACTTTTAGAAAGTGATAATGTAAAGGGAAGGATTTTCAGCACCCAGCTCATGCCCAACTTATTTACTTTTTATGAAATGCAAATGTGTTGGTATCATTTCTTCTCTCCCATAATCTCTAAGAATAACTGTATGACAATCTACTAGATAACTTTCAAGTATGTAAACTAACTAAATTGCCAAAAAAGAAGTCTGCATGGGAAATCCCTGACCATATTGTTCTCAACAGCTAAGTGGATACACAGGATATAAAGCAATATCAAGAGAAAAATCTCCATTGCAAAACTACAGTATTCTGAAATCAGAATTACATTTCTACACCTAAAAACCAATAGAAATATTTAGTGGACATTTACCTTTCATCTTCTTGCTGAACTTTTTTTGCTTGTTTAATTCACGCTGATCATCTTTTTTCTCTAGGGCCTTCTCTAAGGCATCTTCAGAACCCCATACCACTAGTGCTCGCTTCTCAACCTGTAAAGCTTCAAATTTGAGTGTCCTTTGCCTTTATGTGTTAAACAAACAAAATTATATAAAAAAGAATAAATCTTAATTCTAAATGAAACTGATCTGAATATTTGGTGTTGGCTGAACAATAGCTAATATGATTAATGAACTGTTGCAAGCTCGAGAGCACTTGATGAGATCCATGTCAAGGCTTAAATTTTCTGTTAATGTCATTATACAGAAAGATTGCTCAAACAGTGAAGGTACACCTTTGTCTATGCCAGATTTACTTGTATGTAGTGGTTAGTAGCCAGCCAATGACCAGGGAGGTATATATTACCAGTAGTACCCGCCTGGGTATGTAGTGGTTAGTAGGCAGCCAATGACCAGGGAGGTATATTACTAGTACTACCCGCCTGGGTATCAGGAAGGTTAGTGACATCTGCTTAGTGTGCCAGCACTTTAGAGGTTGTCAAGTTGTACTCCTCTGACCCAGGTACCTGTCTTTTCTTTCTGCCTCTCTGACATGTGGACTACTAGCAATCTGTTCACAAACATACAATCTCTCCTTGTCATATGTCACACTTGACAACATTTAACTCACACAGCTCATTCTTTGTAACTTTAGAATTTCCTTCAATGAACACTATGTGCTAGCCCTGCCTTCTGGCAAAATAGTATCAGTAGACAGAAGAATTAAGTGGGACGATTTTGGCAGGAACATTAGGTTGAAACACTAGGTAGAATTAGTAGGTACGAGCATTAGATAGTTGTCATTAGGAATATTAGGTAGGAGCCTCTGCAAACACTGTGCTAGACTTTCCCTCTGCCAATGGCCTGTTAAGGGTGAGGCACTAAATGCTAAGAAGTGGCACTGGAGTTATTTAGTTATGGAGACTTTGTTGTCATGGCCAACCCTTTGAGGGAGTTCCAATTGGAACAAGGGTGAGAGATATAGATATATAGACTTACTTGTTAACAGTTTTCAGACTACACCTGCTCAAGGTTACACCACGAATGAAAAGTCACCATTAACAAAGTTGCATTATTGGTAACATGGTCTCATCAAAGAGCTTCTCACTCTAAAGGAGTCTACATTTCCCTGCAACTGGAAGCAGTGTGGTGTTGGGCTACAGAAACCTTTAGAAAGGTCCTAGGTAACACCGGGACTCTTTCCTTGAAACTGGTCATGGGGGTGATTATAAATGAATATAAAAAATTCTGTTGCATCATTTGGTAGCAACCTCCTACACAAAAAGGATTACCTTAGGCCAATGTCATTGACAAGATACAGATGTTTTGCAACATTGCAATGATGACAAATTTGCCATTCAGGGAATAACAACCAGCCACCACTGCCTATCTTCACAATCAAGCCTAAGTAGATTTATGCCAAAATAATATGCAATGGAATACATTCTAACTCTGTAGTACTACATTTCGTCTTAACCTCGTCATTCATCAGGTGACAAGTTCTGGTATGCATGTAAATGTCAGCCTTTATTGTGCAGTGGTTATTGGTGTAGCTCATCAGTCCTATTGGCTAAGTTGTAAGTACTGAAGAGGGTAGCCAGTAAACAGCCAACCCATGTTCTTCCTCCCCTTTCAAGGCTGGTTAATAAACAGGTGTTTGACATACAATGTGGGATGTATATGTACATATGAAATGTAAGAAAATATGTACATTCAAGATTAAGAGGTAGAGCAACATGGGTGTAAATCTCTCTCCCAGTAATGTACAAGTAGTAATGAAAATTACAGCATCTTAACAGATGTATTAAATCCCCCCCCTTTTTTTATACCAATGATATCCAGCCTATCTTGGAAATTTACATTATAGACTGTAGACCCATCAGTGCTCAATGCTGACGTCCAGTATTATCAAGCTCGCAGTGTCACAAACTATCAATGGAAGGGATTTTCCAAGTAATATACTGTATAAGTTAGTATAAAAGTAGTTTTCTATACCAAATTTTTAAGCAAAACATATGTGGTTGACTGATATATATTCAGTATTTTTTCTAGTAAAGGGTGAACAAGTATGAAATAAAAAGAAGAGATTTCCAGGGGCTGAAATCCATGCACAAAGGAGGGACAGCATTATCACGAAACATAAAAAACATTTACCAATTACCTGTATAGAATACCAATATGCCATGCCATGCTTTCAGCAGACTAAACTCCTCAGGCTTGGCAAACCTACTGTATAATAATTTCCAATAACCTGTAATCATATAGCATGCTTTTGGCAGAATAATCATCAGAAACCTATTCAGCTTCAACTAATCAGCCCAGTATATGCAACTGTAGCTCCTCTTCCAATATAGCTTTCTAGTTTGTAATATGAATCACTACAGCAGTGATCTCTGTCAAATGTGAAGTTAAGTCAAGTGATGAAGTGTAAATGGAGGTGACTTGTGACAACATTAGAAAATATTAATACTCTGAAGGCTCAGGCCCCGGACATGTAAGAGGGTCCAAGGGAAACAGCAAATTGGAGTGATGTGGTTTACTGGGGATGACATGCTTTCAGTGGGCTGAACCAAGGTGTAGGAAGCAGTTGGGAAAGCAACATAAATGTTTGTGGGGCCAGGCTATAGACAGGGGACTTTAGTTTCAGTTCATTATACATGATGGTAAGAGAGTGGATGTGAGCAAATGAGGCCATTTCTTCAGCTGTTCCTATTGGTATCTTGCTAACACTGAAATGAAATGGCAAATAAATATGAAAAGATAATGGTAACTTTACAAACAAAGCAAGTAGGAATTCACAGTGATTATCAACAGCTTGAACTTTCACTTTCAAGTGTTGAAGGAATAAAGGAAGACTGGTGCAGGAAGAACATTACCTTTGACATGAAAATGGTTGCATGCATTGAGTAGCGGAAAGACTGAAATTTAGAAGGAAAAGTACATGGTCCATCACACACTTAAAGCTGCTGTACTTACAGGAAATATCTAAGGAAAAAAATTTTAGTAACAAATGCATTGATAAAGTAGTGTATGGACTCATTTTCTTAGAAATAATTCATTACCGAGAAAAATTTTGGAAAACTTTAAATTAAGGTGATTTTCATTAATTATATTCAGTAACCTTCCTAATTATGTTAACAACTTCTAAACTGCTATTTACCTGAAGCTTAAGATAGAGTTTCATGTCACCCCATCTTGGATTGTGAGGATTTTTCCTTACAACAAATTTCAATGGTGGCTCTCGCTTCTCAAAGTCCACATCCTTCAAAAGGTAGTCATTCCGGGCATCAGTCTTGGTGATCAGAGAGTGCTTGTCGTCATTATCTCTGAAAATATCAGAATTATATAGGTCTTTCACCATGTACTTCTTCACATGACTCCCAACATTCTAATTAACCAACCTGATTACTCACTCTTCCAAATACTCAAATTAGTTATTCTACAATCTTCTACAAATGAACAGCTTTCCCATTCTATTTATCTAATGCTTTAAAATTCTCTACTCCATTTTTCTTTTTACATAAGACACTGAATTTATTTACAATTCCATAATTGCAGTCATAGAAGGTGAAGAAGAGAGGCTTAAAATCTTCCCGTTCTGTATTACTATAAAAAAGAAGGAACAAAGGTAAGTGTCGAATGAGGCTCTTTTGTCCTGTAAGACTTAGTCATCTGATCTTGACACTACATAGCTTATGGGGAAAATAGCGCACACATGAAAGAAAAGTTATAATCAACAATTAAAGCTATTCCATTTATCAGCAGTATAAAGTCTATGGTCTCAAAAACTGAAAGCACTGTCCAAAAAACCATAATGCCCTTACATCAAGCCTTTTAAACTCTAATGGGGACCAATCTCTTACCTGCATTGGTCACATACAGGATGATCAAAATTGTGAAAGAGAAAAGAGTTGTCAAATGGCTGATCACATTCCAAACAGTAGGGACGGTCCTCCTCAAACAAGGGTGCAGGGTCTGTCACAAGATTCATCTGCAAAGGCACATGTAGGTACCTGTTAAGTTTACAGGACATTTCATAATACCATTATAACTTTCTTTTCATGAAACTGAATTAGGAAGAGGAAAACTGATGTAATTAATGTGGAAGATGCGGCAGAGATGAGATTGGCATCATTTAAATGGAGGAAAGAATTCATATAAATGAAAAAATGTGAACATATTCATATACTCTCACTTTCAAAGGGTGGTAACCTTCCAAATGAGATTGGTAAGCTTGATACAGAACCCATCGCTCAACATAACAATCACCCCCAAAGATACTATAAATGACACCAAAAAATCTGCTTGTGTGCAGGTCCAGACCATATATCAGGGACAGTAAATGTATAGCTTAATGACCATGCCATCACTTTACGTGTAAATAAATGAAATTTATTTGCAAATAAAGTTTGCTACAGTTATGTGTGCAGATGAAGCATCGAGAGAGATGGTGAAGGAAGGAGACAATATAGCAGGTTATTTTTTGTCATGCTACATGAAAGGGATTAATGAGTGTGAAATATAACAAAGATCCCCATGAGTTATGTGGATTAAAGAAACAGCTGAATATAATATGAAAGACATGTTTAAGCAGAGAGATAAACAAAGGAAAGCAAATATCATATCAATTTAACAAACTTCCTCAAACTTGTAAACAAATATATATATACCATAAGACAGTCAGAATTTTTTTTCTTGATACAGATACTGCAAAAGTCCATTGACATTCTTTTCTAACATAATACTCTGTTTAACAAAGATACCTAATTAATGATAATATACATACATATTGGTCAATTACTATACATTTCATAACCAAGATAATGGATTTTATCATCAAAGATAGTGCACTCCAAAGAATACCATAATTTTCAGTATTATTCTGCAAAGTAAATTTTTTTTATAGTACTCATTGTAGTAATCTAAAGTTGGCTGGATATATCCTTAGAAAAACAGAAATCATATGATTGGTTTCAAATTATAGGCATGTAAAAAGTGTCACACTACTCACTGCTGCCTTCATATCATCATCTGATTGATCTTCATTTTCTTCAATGAAAAAGCCACCTCCAGTATCAATCATCTTGGTATTATTCACTCTAACTACCTTTGGTGAATCTTTCTTTTCCCTGTTAAAGGATAAAATTCTTAAAGATTAAAGTGCCTAAATTCAAGGTAAGGAATGATCACATCAAAATCAATGTTTCTAATCTATTGTACTTAAAAGACTAATAATTTTCATTTTGTTATCCTTTAGTTTTTAACTGACATCAGAGGAATTATCAGAAATATGACAAATATGATTCTGACCAAAGAAGCGCTGCCTCCTCTGTCTTATTATATCTAGTGCAAATCCACATTCCTCAACCACATACTTCACTCAACAAGATTGCACCCTTAAGTGGAACATGACATACAAAACACAAACAAAATACAGATTCATCAGAAGGTACTTAGATAACATATTTCATTTCTCTCCAGCAACTATCAAAACAACAGCAAAACCAAACACAAAAATCAAGATTCTGAACACATTTGACCACCTTGATAACAGAGCATCAAGATTCCTAATAGACATTTACACAAAAACACTGCTGGCACACGTGCTTCTAACAACTTAATATTCAGCATACATCACATTTGAGTTGATGCTTTCATATCATCTTTCCTGAAAAGAGTAATAAAAGGGAACCAACTAAAAGCTTTGATGGTAAATAGCACAACAGGAAATATATTTAAAAGCAAAATTCATGTAAACTTATGTACATAAAAAAATATATAAACAAAATCACACATCTCCATGCCTTCCACCAAAAAAACATTTCACATCTGCATGTTATTCATAGCCAATGAGGAGAATTTTGCAGTAATGAACTGAAAGTGAAATTAAGTTTTAACGCTTTTGAATGTATAAAAATGTTCCCATCTAAAAACCTGATAAGAAAATATTTTAATGTTTTCTTACAGTATTAAAGATACATTGAGCTTTTTCATGCATCCGACATTTTACATACAATATATAGCAAAGAGAACATTTTTTTTACAAAATGAAAAATTGTGTACAAAAGTGTTAACATGTACAAAAAATTCATGATTGGCAGAGAGAGTACATTTGAATCATGAGAACAAAGTAGGTGCAAGGGGAAACCAAAGCTGAGGCATAAGTAATGGTTAAGGGAGAGTGTTAGAAAGAGATGAAAAAGATATGGAACCAAATGGAAATATGGTTTAACTGTTACCAACTGGAATATTTTGCTAAGACAACCACATGTATGACAGGTCACAGCTTACTTGGTATAGAGAGATGGCTCCTGTTTGAGAATATAAGCAGTGAGATCAGACAGTAAAAGTAGCAGCAACAAATATTTCAAGTGCACTAGTGACAAAATAATCTATAATCAGTGATAAAGTTTTGGACAGAAAACTTGACTTTAATTATGATATATAATATAAAAGGCATAAAACTTTTAAGTGAATTATATTCTTTGCAAAATTTTGGTAGAAATTACAAGTCATGAAATTTTAAAATTTATAAGCATTATTTAAACATTCAAAAAAAATCATAAGCTATAGTACGAGAGGCAAACAAAGAGGTAATTCATGAATAAGGGGATAATTAATATCATCACAAACCAATTATGAGAATCTTAGGTCTCACCACAAAGACAACTCAATAAATAGCAAATCTTACTCATTTTTTGAATAAGGATTTCTTCTGTTCATCTTTTCACGCTTTAACATGAGTGCCTGTTGTCGCTTCTGTTCCATACGAGCCCATTGTGCTGGACTCAATACCAGTTTTTCTTTCACCTCCATCGGAGAATTATCACTGTCTTTCACTGGTGTTGCAGGGGGTCCTTCTTTTCCCTTTGAATCAGAGTCGAATTCATTTTCTAAAACTTTTGGCATCACTGTAGTGGCTTTATTTTCCACAATTACTTTTGTTTTTCTCTTGGCTTGAATTTTTGGAGGATCTTTAACTTCTTGCTGGGATATCTGTGACTCTGAATCTTTAATAATTTCAGACGATTCATCATCTTCATCTGAATCATCAAATATACTTCTCTTTCTTTTGGCTGTTGCAGACATAAGTAGACTGTTATGTTCTGTAAGGGTAATAAAGTAAAAGCTGTGGTTAATTCTGTAGAAAAAATATACAAATATTATCTCGCTTGCAGAATGAAGGTACTTTCTGTCTTTTGTACTTGCTCGCCACTTCCCACCTTAGTGAGGTAAGGCCAGGAACAGAGGAATAAAGGCCCCATTCACTCAATCCATTCTCTACCTGTCATTTGTAATGACAGCTAAAGAATGGATGTGAGTGAATGTTGCCTTTCTTTGTCTGTTCCAGGCACTATCTTGCTAACAAAGGAAAAGGTGAGCAAGTATGGAAAAAAGTACCTACATTCTGCAAGCCATTTGTTAATCAATACAGTACATCTTGCTAAACCTTCTGATATTTCATCTTAAAATCTACCTCCTGAAGAGAATTTTTCCTGCTTCATTTTTCTATGGGTCCATTTATTTTTCTTTTTGCACTTTAGGACATCATGCTTTATTTCATCAACTACTGTTTCGAAATTCAGCTTTACCCTTTTAGCACCTTATTCCTCAGTCTAGCCATATAAAAAAAAATGACATATATGAGAAATACAACTCTATTAGTCATCCTTGTTTTACTTAACCACTTGTACATTACCTTGAGCTTCATAGTATTATCAGCAAAGAAAAAAAAATATTTTTCAACATTACTTTCCCATCACTTCATATATTGTCAACCTTTCATCATGTCTTTCAAATACTATCAAATCCTCGTATCTACATTAATTAGCAGGGTAGTAAATTTACCCTGGGAACACTGGAATCTCTTGTGCTGGGTTGCAAAATTTATTCCCACAAAAGGTGCATGACTATGTGCACTTGATCCTTCCATGTTTCTGACAATAAAGTGAATGATAATGAATACAAAGACAGGTATTTCAAGATATATACAATGTCTGTGTTATGTCCATTTAGTTATACTTCACACTCTGACTTCCTTTTTCATAAAGGCATTATTCTGGCTTTTTATATAAATTATGCTGAGCTTTCCTTTATTGCAAACACCTCTAGATGCCTTTAACAAAACTTTCAGCTTTGTAAAATACAAAACAAAGCCTTCATCATCAGATACAAACCCAATTTCATGTAAATTAATGAAATGCAATGCCATTTTTCCATTCCTTATTTTCTTCTTGAAAATTTACCATTATCCAGCACTTCGACACTGATATTTAAACCTCATGACCTAAATAAACATAAAAATATTTAGCCCTTCTCTCTTTTTTTTTTTTTTTTTTTTTTTTTTTTTTTTTGAAGGCTCCAGTCACGGACAAAAGTCCACATCAAGGCCGGGCCCTAATTGAAAT
>JAYMFT010030858.1:0-16002 GCA_038088735.1 Panulirus argus
GAAATACAAGAAGGGGAGGGTTTCCAGCCCCCCGCTCCCGCCCCTTTCAGTCGCCTTCTACGACACGCAGGGAATACAGTTTTTTGTGTTGTAGTCAGTTTCAATTTTTTGTGTTGTAGTCAGTTTCATTTACGTATATTCAGATGGCTTTTTAAAGTAATCCCTCCTTAATGGAAGGGTTGAAAATAGTAGAGATAAGAACAAAGTCTGATTATCTCATTATCTCAGTTGTAAGCTCTCGACAAGGCATTTACAGGAGTTGTTAAGTTAGACATAAATAGTTCTAATGGCAGAATATTGTAAAATACACAATTACAGTGGTTACATCAGTGGAAGGTGTCAGACATATGATCATTACATAAATTCTACTTGTTTTTCACAGTGTTCAAAATGGTTAAGTGGGGTTTTTCATGTAGTGGATGGTGTGACTTAGATGGGCTTAATTTTTTTTTGGTATCAGTTTGCAACTTAATGATTAGGGATCTCTGGTCATTGATGAAGGTGTAGTGGTAAGTGTGCAGGAGGCAAAATACTGGTGTTTCAGAAAAAGTAACCTTTCCATGTAATTAAGGAGGCATGGGTAGTAGTGGATTTGAAGTGAAATATTTATCATTTATTCTTGAAATTGTCTGTGGTACTGCTTTCAGCCACTTTTAATGGTTAAATCCTTCTTTATGTTGTCACGTTGAAGAAAAAGTACTTCGCCGCATATAAGGTAAAACTCCTGCCCATGAGTTTGTAGCTGTTTATGTAAGTGAAATCAAATGAATTTGTCCTCACCTCAAGTATCTTTCAATCATTGGAACTACCAGTATCTTTGAGCACATTTGAAAACATTTTCACTGAGTAAGCTGGGGTTGAAACTGATGGTATTAGGTCATAACTGACAGATTGTGTGCTTGTCAGCATAAGATAACCATCACATTGAAGACACTGAATGCTTACTCATTTGCCTAGTGCTAACTCTACAGACATATCAGAACTACTATTTCTGACTTGTTTTCCTCCTTGGTGGATTTATTTCTGTCTTCTTGATTGCTGTCAGAGTCCCATGGCAGAGCTGGTTCATCAGTACAGCACCATTGGGTCTACTCTACGAGACATATTACTCTTTGCCCTCAGGCAGGGACCTTTCTACACCTCACTGCACCCAGTCCCTCGGCTACTCAATTGCTTACTTTAGCTTCTATGGTTCTATCTGCTACAATATCCTCTTGGTATGTAAAACTCCACAATCTCTTGGTTCTCTTCCTTCATATTCCTGCTCTAACCATCCTTTTCTCTCCCACTTCTAAACTTTTTAATCTTTATTTTCAGCATCTCTGCTTTCTCCTTTAACACACTCCTAACTTCACAGCATCTCTGCTTTCTCCTTTAACACATTCCTAAACTCACCCTCCAGATCATATGTTACTCACTTTAGTGTTCCTTTAGAGCAGTGTCATTGTTAAACCATCTGCCTTGCAAACTTCAGAACTGCCCCTTTCCCTAAGACCCTCACATTTACCTCCCTCTCTACCCCCAATGTAATCAGATCGTGACATCACACACCCTTGTCAGAGAGCCATTCTTCTTACTTATATACATGCCACGTATACAATGTTTCTTATAGCTTTCCTAACTCTCCATATATCCATAACACTTTCTACTGAAAATCTCTTATCAGCACTATCATACATTTTCTCCAGATCTATAAATGCCACATACAAATCCTCCTTTATTTCTCACCCATTCTTCAAGCATCTGATCTGCACATCCTCTACCACCACTGAAACCACATTTTTCCTCTCCATTTCACTCTGATTCTCTGTTCATACCATTATACAGCTTTCATTATGTTGAAAATACTTGTACCTATTGTAATCTGAATAAACTCTTTGGTCCCTCTTGCCTTTATACTATGGCACTCCTCAGCTTTCCTGTAATTTTAGGCATCTTGCCATAAACCATACATACATAGAAAACCCTAACTAACCAATCCACAGCATATACCCCCTTTGTTGAGAAATTCAACTTGTTTGGTAAATATTATTCCAACATCACTACAGGAGATTTTTTGAAGTTCATACAGCAGCTAGCACACAAATGTTTATAATGCTTATTGGTTTGTGGTGGTAAAGGGAGGAAGCCCTGCTAATGTCAAGGCACATGGTATGACCAGATAAGGTGTGGGAATGGATTGCATGCATTTTAAAACATGAAGTCTATAAAACCAAATTGGATAAATAGTGAGTTTTTTTAAACGACATTTATTGACTCCAGTGTTCACCATCTCAAGTTCTTCTGAGCATGCAAATTGAGGTATTTTTACATGAGTATGTTAATTTTATGGATATACCTGGTTGAGATTTTCAGATCTCTTCTCCTTTACAGTTCTTCAGACCTCTCAACCCAGTCAATATACATATCATCATGGACAGCTCTAATCGTCCTTCTGGTGAGGCAGACATTGAATTTGCAACTCATGATGATGCTGTGAAAGCGATGTCTAAGGTATGAAAATCTTTGTGAAATGTTTATTAGTTTATATTGCTTTATAAGGTGAAATTTGATTGTTAGTTTACAGTTAGCATTCTTTATAGTGTATATATATTTACAAAATTTCACTTAAAGATGTAAGTAGGTACATTTATATTTGTTGATCATTATAGATTTCCACATACATTTTTTTTTTCTCCAGGATAAGGCCAACATGCAGCACCGCTACATTGAGCTTTTCCTGAACTCCACCCCTGGTGGGAATATGGGTGGACCTGGTGGACCCATGGGAGGCCCTGTAGGTCCCATGGGTGGGCCTGGCTCTGGTAACTTTGGAGGTGGCGGTGGTGGAAACTTCAGCGGTGGCAGCATGGGCGGCGGGTTTGGTGGGGGCTATGGGGGGGGCAGCCGTATGGGGGGAGGTAGGTACGTCACATTCGCACCATTTACCGTAAGTAAGGGAGCAGAGGGGAAGCATATTCAACATTTTGGTTTTGGAGGGAACTTATGAATCATAATAGTATGTTTTTTTTTTTTTTTTTTTTTTTTTTTTTTTTTTAAGATGCTTTTCATGTCATCATTCTTTTGTTATGGTGCAGCAGAATTTAGGCAGTGTCATTTGAATGATCTCTTCATTGGTAGAAATTTAGTAGACGAACCTCTTGTGGTTTTATTTATTAGTATGTTCTGTGCATCATCTTTCGAGTCCTTCACTTTTATAACTTACGTGGGAGCATATCTCAAATGTACATTTTTCTTCTCATTAGCTAAGCACATGGAAACACACATTTACATCAGGATGTTAGAAATGGGTAGCTTTAACAAAAATATTTTCATAATTTAAGAACAGCATGATCATTTTCAACCGAAGTTTGGCAATTTTTGGACAGTCACGAAGCTTATTGTGCCCCAGCCACATTGGCCACATTTAGTCACAGGTGTGTTTTTTGGGGATGGGCAAAGTTGATCAACTTTCCATGGATCATTATGTGTTGTGTAGAAATAGGTTGTACAAACTGTGTTCAGGCTTTAATGCCCAAGCAGTAAGGTACTTGTGTTTGTATATAGGGTGTAAAGGAAAACAATGTTTTGAAAGATGTATTACTGGAGTATTTTGGTGATGTGGAGGAACAATATAGAATGAAGTGTTCAGGTTCATGAATGCCCAGAAGTAAGAGAAACTAATGTCGGTATATATGATATTGAAATTTGATTCATTTACCATTTATAACCAGACCACTTTGTTAGCATGAAAGGGTCGTGTTGAATATTTGCATATAAAGGATACAGTAGCAGTGTTTGTGGAGAGTAACATGCATTACTAATATGGAGTTTGTTAGGGACATTGAAATAGCATTAAAGTAAACATTGGATGAGAGGTTCAGAACTCGCTGCATTCAGATGCAGTAAGAAATAAGATGAGGGCTTGGAAGGTTTCAGATGAAATTTGAGATGAATGCAGTGGAAACAAATTGTACATGATTGGGACCTTTCTTTGTTGATTAAATTATGTGTGTAGAATGAAAAAGTTGGAGGGCTTTTATGAGTGTAGTTTATGTTGCACTTCTAACACACATGACATGGGTTGATGCATTAATTAAACTTTTATTTTACCATCTCTCAAAATTATGTATCCCTATAGTTTTGTTCAAAACACATTCCACATGCTGCACTGTCTGTCCAGCCTGAAGAATTTTATCCAGGGTTTTGATTGATACAGTATGGTTGAGAGCTGTCCATGATATTCTGAAATGATTTGGATGTAGTGAGAGTGAGTGGATACATATCGATTATGTGTATGTGTGTCACAAGCAGAGGGAAGGAGGGATATGCTAAGTTGATGGAAGTGTGAAGTGAAGGAGTCTTTTGGGAATTTGGGCCTTAAACATTTGGGTGAAAAGTATGCATGTAGTATAAGATGAATGGGACCAATGTGGTAAGGGTGAAGGGGATGATGTGCTGTCAGTAGGCTGAACCAGGGAATGTGAAGTAGTAAGGGTAATAGTAGACTTGATTTTAGAGGGTTTGCTGCCGATGGTAAGCTCTGGTTCCTATGTGATATACCTGACAGCTGGGTTGGTTGTGTGTTAATGAGGCTGGCATTTGTTTGTTTGTGTCATTACATCGCTAGATGGGAGAAGCAGTGAGGTATGAAAAATAATTTATTAGTGGCAGCTGTTTCTTACACTCCGGGGGCCTCTTAATTAAAGAAATGCTTTAATCATGCTGAAAAAGAAAATGCAGTCAAAATGGAATGTTACTGGTAGCCTTTCTTTAATCATGAGTAAATTGCTGCTACTTTAAGTTTGTAAAATGCTGTAATTTTTTCCCCCTACTGCACTGTAGACAAAAGTTAATTTCTGCATGGGAAGTCAGTCAAGAGAATTATTTAACTTTAAAAGGAAGACATTGAATAAATGGATGACAAAAGAACACGTAACTGATTTAACATTAATGATGGATAGCCATTGCTAAATGTCACTTTTTATGTAGAGGTGTAAAGGAATGTATTACAAAACAGTTCATAGTAAATGGACAATAGAAACTACAATATTAGTGTCATTGGTAAGCTTGTTTAGGTAAGTACATTGGGTAGCTGATTTTCTTTATATTTTATATTTTATGTAGATAATCTTTGCCTTATAGGGATCTTGTTAGGGAAGAGCTTTGAGATAATATGTATTCCGTATCTAGCATAATTCTTACATTCCCAATGTAAAGGGGGTGATTCAGTCCTGTACAGCCACCATAAAAATCCTCAACCCATGCCCCGTGTTAGTGAAACATGGTCCTAATGCTTTACACACTTAGATGTTAAATTAGACATTTGTATCCAGTCACACCAATTCTACCCACAAAGTGCTTCCATTGCATCTGATCCCCAGTCATTCCTTTACCAAATTTTTCATGATTACCTCCATTTGGTCGTGGCTTCTTCATTACATCTCTTCTGCAGTTTCATTGCAACTTGTACTGTAATACTTCTGTAGAGATTCTTTGCTATACTTTCTGTACTGTCTGAAAATACTCGTCTTTGTGTCTTTGTGATGACTTTGTGTTACTATGTGACCTTTGCTGATTTTTTGTTTCTCTCCCTTGTGGCAGTAAAGGCAAACATCTCCTGCTCCCCACATGTAGCATTGATAGATCACATTTATGCTGTACTGTCTTGATAAGTACGCTGTACTGTCTTGATAAGTACAAACCCTCACCTAGACTGAATTTTATACTCTACCCTATTGGACATATGTCTGCTTCAACCCATTGACCTCAGCTACTTTAGATACATTTTCCCTTCAGTGAATGAGTTTTCATTAAGTTTGAGAAACTTTGTTTTTGTTTTACCATTTCAAGTTTCATTTCCAAGTTTTCTTATTTCAAACTTACCCCAACTAACATGTCTCATGTCATTGCTAAACATGTTAAGATCTCATTTCATTCACATTTACTCTCAACATTCTCCTATCACAAACGCTTAAACTCAGAAACCACTTTCTTGCTTGATTCTGGCTCCCCCCCCCTTTCTTAGCATTGGAGAATTGTTTTGTTTTATGGACAGATGTTGAGTCCTCCTCCTTGTCTTTGTTATTTCATCTTTTTTTGGTTGAGTGGTTGTAATAAAGTGGGAGGGTGGGTTTAGGTGTTAGTAAGGTTTCTTGGATGAAGGCTGAGATGAATATTTGTACATTTGTTCTGATGCCATAAGCAGTAAATTGCAGGAGTAGTAGGGTTGGTTTGTGAAGTGAAACCTTTTAATCTACTGTTTGTTGGGTGTGTGTGCTATGATTGAGGGGGTTTTGGTAGTGCGAGTCATTGTGGTATGTCCAGTGCTCTGATTAGTCTTTTATGGATGACAGTGATGTGCTTTAGATGTGGTACCAGTGAATGCAGTTTTAGTAGTTGATGGATTAGTCCATTTTGGTGATGGTAATTTGGCACTACAGGTTTAGGTATAATGTTATCAGCATGTATTTTTATCTGGGAGATGTTAACTGGGTCATCATCTCCCAATAGTGAAAAAGAAAAGTTATGAATGTGTAAAATGTTCAGATATAACATATGATCCTGCACAGCGACTGGGGACAGCTTGAGGCTGCATTACTTTTGGGAACAGAGAAAGTTAGACTTTTGGGATAGGAAGACCAATGCATGGCTTGGTCCTTCAGTGATTGGAAGACTTTCACTTAAGTTGACTGCAGATGATCCTTGGTCTATCATGGCTGGATATGCTCATATGCAGATCTGACACTTGTGGTATGGCCTCTTCCCAGAGGCTCCTGCAGCCCAAGGGTAAAAGAGGGATGTTGAATTAAGAAGGGTGTGGTTGAAAGGGCAGAAGTGGTTTGGACATATGGAAAGAATGAGTTTGGAGGTTGACAGAGAAGGATATACATGTCAGCATTGGATGGGACAGGAAGGGGAAACAGAACTGTTGATGTGGGGATTGAATGAAGATCTTGAGTGGGGATTGAACTTGTGGGAGGGTGGAGGCTGTGTGCAGAATGATGTGAATTGAGGGGATGTGGTGTTGCGGGGTCGAAGTGCTGTTGATGGAATGAGCCAGGGCATGTGATGCTATAGGGAAGGCCATGGGGGATCTTCGGTGCTTGTTTGTGGTTGAGGGCTGTGGATTTGTTGCATTCCCTGTGGAGTGCGGACTTTTAGTTGTCAATTCCTGGCGCGAGAGATTATGAATGGGTGTGAATATATATATATGTCTCTCTCATATTTGATCTCTGTTTCTTGCATTAGTGAGGTAGCTCCAGGAACAGATGAAGGGCCACAACTGGTCATCCATTCTCTATGTCATGTGTAATGCACTGAGACCTCAGCCTAATGTCTACATCCAGGCCCCACAGACTTGTCCATGGTTTACCCTGGATGCTTTGTAAGCCTGGTTTTGGTCCAGTGACAGCACATCGACCCCGGTATACTTCATTGTCCCAGGTCACTATCCTGTGCATGCCACTCACCCTCTATTATGTTCAGGCCCCGATTGCTCAGGATCTTTTACTCCATCCCTTCGTCTCAAAATTGGTCTCCCAGTTCTTTTGTTCCCTCTACTTCTGACACATATATCATCTTTGTCAGCTCCCCCCCCCCCCAAACCATTTCAACACGCACTCTTCAGTTCTCCCAACCACACTATTTTTATTATCACACCTCTATCTTACCCTTTCTTTACTTACTCTAGCAAACCACCTCATAACCCATATTGTCCTCAAAACATTGTGTATATATTGTATATATATATATATATATATATATATATTATTTATTTATTTTATTTATTTATTAGATCGCTGTTTCCCGCGTTAGTGAGGTAGCGCCAGGAAACATACGAAGAAAGACCCATCCCCCCACATGCACACATATATACAGACATGCACATATATGCATAGTACCTATATATACATACCAACATATATACATACACATACACATGTACATATTCACACTTGCTCACCCCCATCCACTCCTGATGCCACCCTGCCCCATGGGAAATATCCCTGGAGATAGGGGAGAAAGAATACTTCCCATGTATTACCTGCGTGTCGTAGAAGGTGACTCAAAGGGGTGGGAGCTGGGGGCTGGAAATCCTCCCTCCAGTTTTACTTTTACACACTCATTTTTTATCCTTGGGGATTAGGGAGAAAGAACTCTGCTCAGGTATCTCTAGTGTCATAACAAACAAGTATGATGGGCAAGAGAGAGAGGGAGAGAGTGCTTGTGTGTAGTTGGGTGGGGTTGGATTCTTTGAATTTGTATTTCTTGGAACAGAGAGAGAGTGAGGATCTCTCCTCAAAGGCTGTCATCTGTTCCTGATGCTACCTTGCTTAAGCTGGGAAAGCAAATAAGGGTGAAAGATTTTTTCCCGTCTTTGCCATCTTCTGTTTGGGAAGTTATGCCAGGAACTTGAAACGAAATGGCCTCATTCGCTCACAACCACTCTCCAGTTGTCATGTTTAATGCACCACAATCAGGCCCACAGACCTATCCATTGTTTCCCTCGGCTGCTTCACATGTAATAGTAAACACACCCAGTTTTTATTTGATTGTAGAGTATGCCAGCATATTTATGTGCTGTGATTGTATGTTTACTTTTTTTTTTTTTTTTTTTTTTCCTGACATTCAAACAGCTTTACTTGAAGAATTCAGTTAAACTCAATGTGGTCTAACTTATAAGTATTTAGTTTTAGCTAGAATGTAGTATCCCCTTGAAGGCCCACCATTGCAATTTGTGTAGACTGCATGGCAGTGATATTGTATTAGGTAGACATTGCCCTTGTGAACAAGCCTGTGTTTAGGTGCTAATTTGACCCCCTTGATTTTATTCAAACATTCCACATGTAGTCTTTCCACTTTTGTTTTAACTTTTAAGAAAATGTTTGCCATCGCTCTTGACACTGCAAAGATTAATTATAAATCCATATGAGATGCCGCTCCTTAGTGATAGAGTACCCTTGCCCACTTGACTTGGGATGTAGTAATGACAAATAACATAATGCCACATTCATAGGCACCCAAAAGGGGATATTTGGCCCCCTTACAGTAAATTTAAATTTTTTTCCATCCTTTGTGGATTAGCTTGTTGTCGCCCATAATTTTTGTGTTTGGTGTTGATATCTGTACTTAGGTAAGCAAGAGGAAATTATTCAGCTGAGGTCCCTGCACTTAAGTGAGTTTGGCTTACTATGTTCTCAGATAGCATGGACACACATGCACCCCTTTCCCCTCCATCTCTCGCACCTTCATCCCATCATTCATGCGTTCTATGCTCACCTTCCGTATGCCACATGTCAGCACTGTTCCCCTAAACGTCTCCTGGCATGCTTACCAGGTTGGCATGGTCTGTATTACAAGAGTTTAACATCTGATGCACACTAACTGCAGCTTTGTCATAGGACAATCCTTTCACCTTCATTCTCCCTTTTACAACTTTGAAAGAGATTGGGCCCCAACTAATGTGCGACTCCCCACGCTGTACAGATAACAAATTTAATAATTTCCTTCAGGACATCATCCTACACTTCCCATGTATCTCCTTTCATGAAATCTAATCTTAATCTCCCTTGCTCTCTGTCTACCCTTCCACTCATTCACACATATCTCTCACTTCTTTGTACAGGGTGTTCCAATTGAGCCACCCATTTTTCTCAAAAAAGTAGAGTAGTCTTTGAAGTTTTGTATTGAGCCTTTCTGGTATTTACTGATTAGATAAGTGCACACTGAAAGTATCATTTAGTTTTCATCTTGTACATGACATGTTTCCTTGCCTTTATGAAGACGTGTGAACAGTTGTCCAAAAATACAGGTGCCATATTCCCAGAAGAGAATCACGATCTAGCTCTTCCATGGACTTTTCGGGGTTTGGTATAGATTTCCTTGATAAGTTTCATCAAAAAGTACCTCAAAAGTGGAACACCCTGTATTACTGTGCCATTGAAACATTACCTCTGTAGTGATATACGAGTATATGAGGTTTCGGCGTTTGATTTGTGTCCTTGTTCGCTTGTTTCCCTTAGCGGGTTGGGGGGGGGGGGTATATTGACCACGATGCGTGTCAATTTCCCAGCTGACCTATGTGGGCATCAGGACAGCCAAATGAGAAGAAAATTATTCTTGCATACGGTGAACGTAAGTGTAGAGAGATTTTTGTAACCTTGCTACTTGTGAAGTTTTGTCATTAGAGTACGGTTTTATATAAAACTGGTATAATTCAAGTAAAGGTTTAACTTTAATCGTAATTGCCCATCTTAAACAAAACAGCTCATGGGAAACTGAAACACCAGGCAGTCTTACAACCTAATTATTTTTCTTAAAAAAATTTCCCCCGTAATGAACTGCGCACGATTATCCACATAAGGAAACCTCTCGACTCTTCCAGATCATCCATACCAGGTCGAGTACCATCAGCAGCGCTCACTGTATCAGTTGAGGAATTGTTTGTGTTGAAGGTAAATGAACTGGTCAGATTGAGGTGCGTGTGAGCTTTGTTGTTGGTTCATGAATAAGATTTTAAATGTTCAAAGAATCATCTGTGTGAGTAACTGGTTAAATGGTGTTAGACTGCATTTTAACATTTTACCCTTTTTTATATTGAATTGCAGGGCAGGTATTCAGTTGAGTGAAGGTTTATATGATAACCATGTTTGATGAAAACTACTGACTAATTACAGTTTCATATATATATATTTATATAAGCTGCTGTTTTGGTCATTGGGAACGAACGACATGTAGGCTAGTCGTTATGTTTTTAAATGGTGTAATTAGAGACTTAGATCTCTTGTCAAGAATTTGTGTGCAAGAGTCATGAAACAAGAAAGGCTTGCATAAGTTTGGAAGTTGTCACAGTTTTAACACGACATGGGTTGAAGATGTGTACGAATTACTTAGAAGCTGTAAAAAACTGATTCACCCCATTAGATTGGGAATTGAGTTCATGATAGATGCTTAAAAATGTTAACGATGGTACTGACGTGGTCAATCATATATTTTGGTGGCGTTAGCCATTGTACATTGAGAACCGTGGTTTCGTAAACTCTTAAGTTTGTTTAAAGGGACTTTAAATCAGTTGCAGTTAGAGTGGAAGGCTAAGATGTTTTGAAGGGATTCGCATTTCTGATGAACTGCTATTTGAAAACGTGCTCATTACTGATGAGTAATTTCTTGTCCTTTCAGGTGGTAGTGGATACGGTAGTGGCATGGGCGGCGGTGGCGGCGGCTACAGCTCCTTAGACGACGGCCTGGGCAGTGGAATGGGCGGAGGAGGAATGGGAAGTGGCATGGGAGGGGGTAGTATGGGTGGAGGTATGGGCGGAGGAGGAATGGGTGGAGGCATGGGGGGAGGCCTAGGAGGGATGGGAAGCAGCCTCAGTGGAAGTTTGGGTAGTGGGCTATCTGGAAGCTTGAGTAGAGGAATGGGGAGTGGGTTGGGTAGTGGATTAGGCAGTGGTATGGGAGGTGGCAGTGGAGGAATGGGAGGTGGCAGTGGGGGAATGGGAGGCGGCGGCAGCAGCTTCAGTAGTGGTTTTAACAGTGGCTTTAACTCGAATAACGGGTTTGGGCCGGGTGACCAAATGTCTGGAAGCAACTACAACAGCTTCTGTTAAAGCAACTTGAATCTCTTGAAAAAAAAGTATTTTATATGATACATATGAGGTTTAGTGTACTTATGGAAAATTATACCAGTGTTTAGCTTATTCATGACACCTTTGTTACTAAATGTACACTAAATTAACAGAAATGTTTTGTAATGGTGTAAGTTTACTTTTCATGAAAGTTAATGTGAATACTTGACTAGAGATACCAAATGTGGGATGCACTGCAAATTGTATGTTGCATCTTTTATTGTTCTGGTCAAGACTAGGCAATTGTATGTTACTTAGTTAACTGGTGTCCCTCTTTTATGTTTTAGGCCTATGGTTTACTGGTACCTGTCCACTTGAGCTAGAATATTCATCCATGTATTGCATATTTCTTGACTGAATATCTGATGTGACATTCCATTTGAACAAGTTGGATGCCTAAACATTAAATTGTGTGGCAGGTGGGACAATTACAAATGTAATTATAGACTTACTTGTAAGATGTCAATAAAACTACAAATTTCTGTATTGTTTAAATTTTATCCATTCACGGTAGAATTGTGTTGACTATGATATTCAAAGTAATATAGCTAAGAAATTTCAATTTATTGAGATGGCAGAAATATAGATTATATGATGTATCATCGATGTATTGAATTTGGTGGTGGTGGTCTCTGATTTAATGATGCATCTTTGCCTTTTAACAAGGTCAAGGGGGGGAAAGGAATCGACCAAATATGCACCAATAAAGTATAAGCAGTAATTAAGGAAACTTGTAAATAACTTATAGCTTTAAGGGTACTTTATAGTCATTTTGTGAGAGTTCTGTTGGGATAAAATATTGCTTCAGAATTGTCCTTTTCTTTTTTTCATTTTAACCATATTCTAAGCAGGCCATCTCTTGTATGTTATAAACTTTATTTCGGACAGCTTCAAGGATACGGGTTAGGGTGACAACAGTGTTCTATACCCAGTGGGCCCGTGGATTTGTAATAATGCCCATGTACGATATACACTTTAGCATCAGCTGCTACGGTACTTTTCATTTATTTTCTTTATATTAGGTGGTTCTCATGCTGCCCTCCTTACTTGGTCGCCTTTTCCAGTGTGAGGTAACTAGGAATACGAAGAAAGGCCACATCACATCCATTCCCGTAATGTACCAATATATCTGAATATAAATTTTTCGTTGGTTATTGCCCACCCAAATCGAAGGATAAAACTATAATCGGTAACTTATGGTACTGAAAACAAGTAGGGTAATATAAGACAGCAAACATCACGACAAGCATAACTTAAAACATTTTACAGGAATATATTACTACAAATAAAAATGATCCCAGCGGTTTTAAATCCCTGTTGTAGATGCACTTGATCTCCATACATTTCTCAGTCTCATAATGAACATTACTGGGTAACCAAGCTTATTCTTAAAGTTAAGCAATAAATACATTACCTTACAAACTAACTTCATAATGCTATCTGTAACATTGCGTCACTAACCATGAGTGGCGCGCTAGCCGTCAGTGACCGACTAATTAATAATTGGATATATTTTGATCAAATAATTCGTATAATTTATGATTTTCCTAACAGAAAACATGGTTATCAATGAAACAAACTTATGGTGTTGTGATGAAATGTTATCGCTGATCCGATACCCATAATGCATTGCGCTCACGTCAGCCATATTAGATTGTTGGGGACGATGGCAGGCAGAATTTATCGCTAAATTCTGTTCCCATCGTCGCTCTAATTGTTGACTTACGCACAGAGTATTGGTGCTGCATATTTTGGGTTTGTTTTGAGCAACTGAAGAATTGCATAGTACCTTGGAATTATCATCATGAGCTTCCTCTTGTAAGTTCCTCTTAGGTTTGTTATGGTTGATCAGCTGATTCTGAAGTAATGTTAGACGGAAAATGCGTTATCTCTAAAACCAATATACACATTATTCTCGTGTGGAATGAAGCTTATTTATAGTGAATAAGCAGTCGAACAGTAAAGATACCAGAGTGACTGTGGTGATGAAGGACTTACTGTACCTACAGGTAATTTATTGGAGATCTGTTCGAGATAGGAAAAAAAAATTCTTTTCTGGAAGGAGGGAGGAGTGTGAAGCTTAGAAGGCTCTCATGGTTTGTTTGAAGCAATAGCACAAAATATCAAAGATTGAGGTTAGAATTTCATTCTCCTAGGGGAGCGTCCAAATTAGTGTCTAAATGACATTTCCTGTTTGTGAAGATGTGATTTGTTAGACTGGTTGAAACCCCTACATGAAAAGCTTTGTGGGCAGCATCAGCTGTTTCAAGAGCTGGTTGGATGTAGGTCTGTATAAAATAGTGAGAGAAGTGTATTTTAGGTCCATAATAGAAAATGATGAATATACCTTGATTTGTTTCATGGAGAACTTTTCTTGGTAGTGAGGTAAACATAGAACTTGAAATGTTTAATTTAATAGTTTTGAATTTCTGTTTATAGATGTTGGGTATGTTCCAGATAAGGCACATTGAAATAGCTTTGGAATGTGAATGTTTTGTTTTACGATAGCACTATGTGAAGAACAGAATAGGATGGCCAGAACATGTTATGAAGCAATTGGTTTTGCAGGGATGTTGTGTCATGCATTTTACCTACCATTACTTGGTAAAAAGTTTGTTGATACATTAGTTTAGCTCCACTGTGCTGTGAGCTGTAGATATTGAGCGAACTATAAAAATCTAGTGACATGTTATTAGTTTAAAATGAATGACTATGTTCTACTTGTCATTATTAGCTTTGGATAAATGATGATTATGTTCTGTAGTGCTAGTATAGTGTTTAGAGAATACAGTAACAGTTGCATGATGATTAAGGTAGTAGTAGAGGATTATGTATATCAGGGATAAAAGTGGTCTTAACAAATGCAGAAGTAGGTAAAACAATTTTAAAAAATCAGTTGAATACAGAAAAACTCATCTTTTTACTTATAGTAGTGGAAACAATTATAGTAACATATTAATGTTAACTTTGCTTCTGGGCTATGGATTACATTCTTTGACTAATGTGTTTGTTTAACATCCAGTTGTTTATATAGTACTCTCATGGGCGTGGCTAGTATATATTGTTTAAAATATTGAACTGTAAGATAGATTGTGACTGGTTAGGTGGTTATGTGAGGTTTTCATTGTCTCAGTTAGTTATATATATAAATAATCTAATTTTACGTTCATTACCTCTACATTTTCTTTGATACACTATAATTGCCGTATATGGTAGTATTCAGTAGGAAAGATAAGCTGGATCGGTTTTTTGTAATCATAATTAAGTTAATTAAGTACTTTAAATATAAGTAATCATTTTCCAAAGCTGTTTTTAATGTGGAACCAAAGATAGACTTTTACCATGTGAATTTGTTCTGCAGTGGTACTGTTTTGATTAGAGAAAATAGTAACTGGTGCAGAGCATGACATGGAATAATATGTTTTATTGAATGATAAGTAGTGCAGTAGTAGTATATCGAGGAAAATATGAGTGATACCTTATTAGAAAGAGGATGTCCGTGTTCCAGTCTTGTAATCTTCTTTTTGCTCTAATGGACTTGTAAAAATGTATAAACAACGGATTTAAGAGTGGATTTTTCTCAAGTGCTTGTATTTGTAGCTGTAATCCGATAGTGAGGAGGGTTATGAAGGAGAGGGAAAAATGTGGGATTAGATAATAACTGTGTAAAGTACACTTAACAGAAGATAACTTGTCTCTGATAATTGTATAGAGGCATGTGAATTCTGCTAATGATATAATATTCCTTGTCATAGCACACACATCATGATATACTAGAGGTAAACATGACTTAATTGGAGTGCTAAAAACTTCTAGAGTGAGTTCAAATATCTTCAAGACTGTGAGGAGTTGACTGGCACCTCTTTCATCAAAATTTAGTAACTAAAATGCAATAAGAAGGGAAGCCCCTGTGTTTTAAAGTAAGTTGTTCTAGGCCTTGTACTTTAGTGAAAGATCCTTTTGTGGACAGCTGCCAATAAACATAATCCTGGTAATTTGATCAGTAGTGAAAGATCCTCTTGCAGACAGCTGCCAGTAAACATACTCCTGGTAATTTGATCAGAATTTGTAGAGCTTTATTCAGATTGAAAGTTAGGTTATAAACAGAATAGAGCTGTAGAGAATATGTATAAAGCACAGTTGGATGGAGGCAGCTGTCTCTAGGACAGTCATTTGTGAAGGGCTTTGTGTGAAGTGCATTGCCCAGTGCAGATTACCATGGGGTACTGTACCCTGGGAATAGGGGGAGAAAGAATACTGCCCATGTATTCTCTGCTTGTCGTAGAAGGTTGCTATATAATTACAAATTTTTCCCCATATATATATATTTATATTTTATTTATTATACTTGATCGCTGTTTCCCGCGTCAGCGAGGTAGCGCCAGGAAACAGA